>AWUE01012486.1:0-26930 GCA_001974825.2 Corchorus olitorius
ATATCATTTCCAAAAATTATTAGTATTTCTTTTCAGAATCAAAGAATTTTAGATTATATAAGACATTCAAATCAAAACAAAACAAAACAAAACAAAAATTTAGTAAATGGGTTCGTTTCATACCACCAATATCTTCAGTGCAGAAACTAGAAATCTAAATTAAACTGAAATCACAATAAAAACGAACAGATATACAGATTGTATGTTAATGCATTAGAGAAAAATCAAAATGGCTTAAAATAAAAATTAAAGTACCAGGGAGAGAGGGGAGAGAAGAGAAGATCGTGGAGTTTACTAACAGCTAGGCTGAAGATTAGCTCTAAAATTGTGAAATAGGGGAGGAAAACTATATTGAGAACGGAGCTTTTTTGGGCCTTCTTGGACGTCTAGATTCTTAATTGTGGACGGCCCAAGCGGAGGAAATACTTTGCATGATCACTATTTTTAATTACAACTTTGTTATGGAATTATGGAGTATGGACTCTACATCACACTCAATCCAACTATATTAGCACATATATTGTCCTATAAACAAATATATTCTACCTATTATTTTTGTAATCAGCTGAAATTACTAAATGTTATTTCTAACTTTTAACCTAGGACGACCTTATCGCCCTGTTTTAGTCATTTCTCACATGCGGTTAGACTGAATCGATTCATATTCCATCTCTCTCTAACCTCATAAATCATATTCATAAATCATATATTTAAACCCACAGAAAACGCGTTCACATTTACTGAGTAAAAAAAAAAATCTATAAAAATCGACTCATATGATAATAACAAATTTTAATTAGATTGATTATGAGTAGTTTTAAAGTAAAAATGTAATTTATAAATAAAAATATAATATTAAAATAATTAATAAATAATCGGTTCGGGTAGTGGGTACCCTAAGGTCACTACCCGAACCCATCACGGGAACTAAAACTACTACTCGTACCCTACCCTAACCCGATTATACAATACCCTAACCCTACTTAGTCAGGTCGGGTGGTGCCGTGTACCCTATTAACTACTACCCACTTGCATCCCTAAGATTTATTTTTGAAGGATATTTAACCATGTATTTCTTAAAGGATATTTTGAAGGATATATTATGGATGATATACATTACATTACTAGGTGTGGAAACAAGTATACACTTGCAAAACAAATAATAGGGTTTAAACAAGTATACCCACATTAAAAATTCCCCGTAGCGCAAGCGCGGGGTACCCCTCTCGTTGGGAAGTAAATCAAGAGAATTAGCAAGGAGAGAATCAAATCAAGAGAGATTACTTGAGGTTACGTTGGAAATTAATTGGAAACATCCTTTGAGATTTACGTTGGAAATGAATTTCTTCTTGAAGGGCTTGTTGGACTTGCTTGAATTTCCTTCTTCCAAGATATGAACATCAGAGTTTTGAGGCTTTTGCTCTTTCTCATTCTCTGTTTTGTATTGCTCTTCAAGTCTTAGGCTATTAGCAAGATCTTCAAGAGTAATATCTTCCTATCTATGTTTCAAAACTCTCTTGGAATCTTTCCAAAAAGAAGAAAGTTTATCAATGATGGAGGACACAACAATGGTTTCATCCATTTTCATATCATATTGTTTAAAATGATTCAACAATTTTTCAATCTCTCGAAATTGCTCCATGACTGATTTATCATCAATCATCTTGAAACCATTCCATCTACTCACCAGAAACTTTCTGCTTGTTGCATCTTCACTCATATATCTCGCTTCCAATTTTTCCCACAACTCTTTTGCATTTGGGACAGTAACATAGGTGTCAAATAGGGAATCAGACATACCGTTCAAGATGCAGCCCCTACAGACATAGTCATCGTTGTCCCACTTTTGTCGCCTCCTGGTATCATCTGTTGTTTTTGCCTCATTGTCTTCTGGGCGAGCATCAGTTAGGACATAAACGATGTTGAGTGTTGTGAGAAGAATATGCATCTTTTTCTGCCAACGAACAAAATTGCCTCCATCGAAACGATCCAACTTCTGGAAATCAGTAGCCATCTCCCTCAATGTTGAAGCCATGGTTGAAATTAAGCCTAAAGAATGTTAGAAAAAATAGGGAAGAAGTTTTGGTTAGGCTTCAAGGCGTGCTGCAGTATGCCACTCTCCTTTAGGCTTTATTCACCCCCACTAATTCTGGTATGCAACAAGGGAACAATGAAATAGCTTTCGAGATACAATGAAGCAACAATTGAATCTAAGTTGCACTCAAAGATTTAATCCGTAGAGATTTTCCTTAGGAGAGCAGCAAGTTGTTTTATTTATCTATGATTTCTGCAGCAATCGTTTAGATAATAAATACTAGTATAATAGATATGGTAAGAGAGAATTTTCAAGTGATTTTCAAGGAAAAAGTTTGGAGAATTTATAGGCTAAAAGTTAGTTACCAAGAATCATATCTCTTCCTTGATGTCGGTTACCAAAAGGCATCTTTTAAACTTGGTAACTGAATCTTTACATTAATATTAAATCTGATTAATAGAATTTGAATAAAATCCAAATTCTCCAAACTGTAACTCCTTCCACGTGAGACATTATTTCCACCTATTTTGAAAATAATTCCAACATCTTCTAAGTTGACGTGGGCTTGATCTGCCATTGCTACAAGAAGAGCTGTGTGATTCAGATTTTGCAAAAAAAGGAGAACATTTTGAACAGCCTTGGTGAATTAATAATTTGGGTTGAATAACCCTAATATTGACCCTGTGAACCCAGTCGCCATACTCATATAGGTTAACCAGAGGAAGAAGATTTGCATTTGGTCCTGCTGCAATGATGATTTGTCCTGGCTGTTGCAAGGTCTGAATCAATGAACGTTCAGAAAAGAAAGTCGTGTGTAAAAGAACTTGATGTTGTTCCACCGCTGGTGGTGGTCGATGTAATAAACCTGCCAAAGTCTGTGAATCTCCAGGAGAGATATCTTCTAAAATTGAAAATCGGTCCACAATTATCTTGCAGTCTCGCTAAGTTGTTGCAACTTTTATGTTCATAACTGCCTCTAACCATGCACTACGATCGACATCATAATTTTTCCCCAACTCATAGCATTTTGTCTCATTAGCAACTGTTATGAAAATTAGATCACATCTCTGGATTGCACCGTTGATGTTGAAAGTAAATTCTACAACCCCATTATTTCCCTCATTATTCCTGAGAGGCAAGAGATCCTCAAGGCCATTCTCACGAATAGGCCACACTTCAGTCCTCCACTTGTTGATCAATTCTCTATTCTTATCAGTGGCGTAGCCAGAAATTTCGTTTAGTGGGTTCAAAATTATTTGTAAACATGCATCACTATTTACAAAAGAGTTGGTTTCGTATTATGTTTAGTCTAGACTTTGGATTCAAGTTGGTGTTCGACTTGTATATAAACTACTCGGTGAGCCTTGGTGGAGTAGAGGGCTCGAGTCTCTCCCAACATAAAGAACCTCAGCCTCATTTCATTGTTGAGCCCAAAAGTCACTAACACCTTTTTTTTTCTTTTCTTTTTTTATAAGTTGTCACCAACACTCTAATTATCATTAATGGTTTAGAATCTAAAACTTATATAATGATAACACCCTTTCACAATGGGATGACACATGGCGAAATTGGGGTTGAAACTTATCACCCGTCAACTTGAAAAAAAAGGGTTATTTATGTAATAACTCTCGGATATTTCAACTTTATGCTTTTATGTTCATTCGATATTTCTTATAGGCCCTTTAACTTAATCTATTTCACATTAAGGCCCTCAAACATTTATCCTTTATGCAGTTTCATCCTCGAACTTTTTATTTCATATAATTTAGTCTTTCAATTCCATTTCTTTAACTTTTAACTTTTATTATTTTATAACTCATTAATACTCTATGTAAATGATTTGTAATACTTTTCTATTAGTCTTTAAATTTGTGAGTGTGGAAATTATCATGTGTACAAATGATAAAAATGCTGCTACAGCGAAGTGCGGCTAGGTATTTGCTTGTTAAGCAAATAAAATTAATAGTATTATGTTTCAAGGGTTAATAATCGATTTATTTTGTAAAGCAAAACCATATTTCTACCTCATACATTTGGGCTATTTTCTCCTAAGGAGCCCAATTTCCCTTATCTTAAAGGGTCGTTGCCTTCCTCTCCTTCGAACACTAAGGTTAAAGTACACAATTGGTCCCTGAAATGGGGGGAAAATGTGCAAATGGGTCCTAGAAGTGAAAAAGTGAGCAATTAAGTCCCTAAAGTGGAGTTAACGGAGCAATTGGATCCCTGTCGCTACAATCCGTCAAATCGGCCTATGTGGCATTGACGCCATCGACTTTGTTGATGTGTCGTCTGTCATGTCATATTTTTTGATTAAAAAACATTTTTTGAAAATATGTTTTTTGAAAAAAGAAAATTGGGTCAGTGATCCAATCCGTTAACTTCACTTCAGGGACTCAATTGCTCACTTTTTTCATTTCAGGGTCCTATTTGCGCATTTGCCCCTCATTTTCGGTTTTTTTTTAAATAAAAATTAAAAAAATGGCCAAAAAGAAGAATAAAAATTGAAAAAAGAAAAAAAAAATTCATTTTTCTTCTTTTCTTCTTTTTTTCCCTTTTTCAAGAAAAAAGTTCAAATTTTTTTTGAATAAGAAAAGAGAGAAAAACCGAAATTTGATTTTTTTTTCTAAAAAAATTCAATTTTTTGTTTGTCAGTAACTTGAGTGTATTCACTCACATCTTCATCATTGCTCTAGACAATTCAAACAAGAAAACTAATTAAATGGAAGCAATTTGGAAAGATTGCAATGCAAATTATTGTTCAAGGAAAAATGGATGATAGATAAGATGCATCCAGTCATTGACAAGTATCAAAACCTATTCATTGTAGTAAACTTTAGTTGACAAGTCTTTATAGATAGAAGATTGGTTGGAAGCACGAATATGGTTATAGTACACAATTGATCTCTAAAGTGGGGGCAAATGTACAAATGGGTCCCTTAAGTGAAAAAGTGAGCAATTGAGTCCTTAAAGTGAAGTTAACGGAACAATTGGGTCCCTGACCTAAATCTTTTTTTAAAAATATTTTTTAAATAAAATTTAATAAAAAAAATATGGCGTGACAGATGACACATCAGCAAAGTTGACGGCGTCAGTGCCACATAGGCCAATTTGACGGACCTCCTGACGGATTGTAACGACAGGGACCCAATTGTTCCGTTAACTCCACTTTAGGACCCATTACCAATTATGTACTTTTACCCGAACACTAATGTCACCAACTTTTGATAGATTTCTATTTTACTAACTATAACTACACAAAAATGCTTTTGATAGATTTCTATTTTACTCATTATAACTACACAAAAATGTTTTTTGAGAGAGGCACAAGTAAAATCTTGTTACAATTAGAATAAATCTTTATAAGCCAAACATCCAATGGAAGATCAACGAAACTAAGAAACTATTTTATATAAACTACTATCAAAGAAACAAATAAACTAAACTCACATTCCGCGAGAGTTTAACCCCGGACCACACGGTACAGGAACAGTGTACCTAGCTACCAATTGAGCTTAGTGCACACAAAAATATTTTAGTCACTAAACTTTGGAATAATACATCTTTCGGCCACCTTACCATTAAACACTAACGGAGTGATGACATGGCATTCCATGTGCATTCGAATCGCCAAGTGGCATAGCCATGTCATGTAGATGTCTAGGCAATGTCCATATGTCACAAATTTTTTTTTTTTTTAAAGATTCGTGTAAATTTTAAAAAAAATTATAAAATAAAATCATATAATTGTAAGGGATAAAACTGCACAATTATTATAATTTAATTAGATGTGAATTGCGAGTGAAGGGAGGGAGGTAAAGAAAAAAATTTAAAAAAAAAAAAAGATGAAGAGGAAAGGAAGGCAACTTAGGCAAGAGAAGAGAAAGAAAAGAATCGAGGGAGGGGAATCAAGCAAGAGACATCGTCTCTCAAAATCTTAGAATAATACACATTTGCCAGTTAATTGATGGACATCTTGGTTGAATTACGATTTGTGGAGTAATTTTGGGGCTACAATTTCTTTCTTCAAAAGCTTGATACTTGCCACTTGGGCTGTTAGGAGAGTGATGAAAACGTTTTTATGGTTTTAGTTTGTTAAGCTTCTACTGTTACTTATAGGATTCAATATCAAGACGAAGATATAAAAAATAACAAACAATTTTCATACACAATAAGTAGGTCATTTTTATTTTTATTTTTTCTTAAGCTATGACCATGATTATACCCGAAAATGAAAACAAAACGATATAAATGCTAGAAAAACAATGATGTAAATTACTTATATGAAACAACAAGGTGCATATAAGCATTACCACTATATTATGAAATGCAATTAATTTGGAGATGGGGAAATTTTGATAAAATTTCTTCTTAAAAATATATTAATTTTGCAACATATAGCAGCATAATGGAGAAAAAAATTAAAAGAAAGAAAATTAATAATAATAATAATATAACTTAAAAATTTATTGAAATTCTATATACATAAGACACAACAAACATAAATATTTTGAAAGTAAAATTGTTCTCCATTGTAAAAATAATTCATTTAAGAGAATCGTCTCGGTGAATTCTTTCTTTCTCTTCCTCCTTCCCGACAACCACCAACTTTCTCTCACCCTTTTTCATTGGCAAAAGTCTCATTTTGACCCCTGAACTTATACCAGATGGACGCTTTGCCCCCTGAACTTCAATCTTGGACAAATTGCCCCTTGAACTATCAATTTCAGCTTTCGTTGCTCCCTCACCAACGGACCGTTAGTCATGTGACCCCACGTGACTAATGGTGCCGTAACGGTGCTGATGCAGCGTGTCACATCGGACAGCTTAATACCCTTTTTGCTCCCTTAACTTGTAATGTTTGGACGTTTTGTCCCCTGAATTTTAATTTTGGACATTTTTGCCTCATAAACTCTTGTTCGTTTGGCATCGCTTTCGTTTTTTGTTTTTTGTTTTCGTTTCGTTTCTGTTTTTTTTTTGTTACACTGTCAATTTTTTTAAAAAACAAAAACATGTTTGGATACACAAAATGTTGTGTCTTTTTAAAAACAGAAAACACAAAACAAGTTTGGCTAGCACAAAAATGTTGCCAACCCTCTCTTTTTTATTCGTATTCCCACAAATTTCTATATTCATTATTTTTGTCAAATTTTAACATACTTAGATACATTAATATATAGAAAACATAATATTTGTATGAATTTATTTCTTACTTTTAATTCCATAAAAAGTAATTTGTGGATAATTTTGGTAAAGGAAAATAATGAAAAAATATGCATCAGGAAGTCAGGAACCTACCAAAATCATTTTTTAAAAGACTATTACCAAGAAATAAACTGAGTGGGAGAACTCTATTGATAAAAACACCTTAACAATACACCTTAAAAGGCTATTCTCCTTATTGAAGTTTAATTTCTTTAGGGATATACAAGGTAACAAATATCTTAAAAATTTGAAAATAGCTAATTCAAACTAAAAACTAATGCAAACTAAAAAGTGTTTGCTCAACAAATATCAACATCTATCCAATGCATATTATTTCACTATATATTATGACTTTAGCAGTAATTTTCATGTCAATCAAATGATTCCACATGATTCCAAGTGACTAATGAACATGTATTCCTCAATTCATCTTTAGAAACTTTCTTTGGTGGAGCCTGTGTTCCTATTACTGGTAGAGCTATCCAAGCAAGCCGAACAAGCTTGCAACAAACCATTCTTAATTATAAAAACAAATGAACCAACACATTACACATGGCCAAAATATAAAACCAACAATGCAAAAGGGGGGGGGGTGGGGGGGGGGCAGGGGCAATTATCTAGCAACGGCAATCAAAAGGTCTATCCTCTATGAAGTTACAGGAACCAAGCCAGGAGCAACATAGAGTTTGACAAATTAATTAGTACGGAAAGCTAAATAGCATGTCTCATCAAGAACTTAAAAATAACAATATCAATTTATGAAGTGAAGGCTTCGCTAAATCTAGTAAAAATTGTAATACCGTAAAATATATATATATATATAAATAGTTGGTTTAGAAAGTTAATATTATGGAGTAAAGGAGAAGAGAAATTAGAGAAATTAAGGGCCCAATTGAAATAAAGGAAGAGTTTTAAGATTAAAATGAAATAGGCCTAAAGATGAGAGGACCATTTTGAAATTTTTCCCAATATTCTTAATATAAGCAACCATCATCTTTTTGGACACATTTTCTGTTGAAAATTTCCCTCTCAAAGCCGAATCTCTCTCACCAATATATCAAGAAATTTTGAGACAAATCAACATGCAATTGAAGCTATGTGATTATTTCATCAAGTCTTCTCAAGTCTTGGCAAAATCTTTAATGTTTATTGGAGAGATTGGGTTGATGGAGACAAAGGTAAGATATGAATTTCTCTTGGTGAATTTGTTGAAAATAAGGTTGAAAATAGGATTATAAGGTGATATTAATCTATTGTTTGTTATGCGTGGCCTGGCAGCCACATGGCCCAATTGGGCCTTTTAATAAAAAAAATAAATAAATAAAACAAAAGAAAAGAAAAAGGGCCTAGCCCATAAGAAATAAGAAAAAGAATAAGAAAAAGAAAAAGGGCCTAGCCCATAACGAAGAAGAAAGAAGAAAAAGAAGAAAGAAAAGAAAAGAAAAGAAAAGAAGGAAATTTGGAATTAAAAAAAATAATAATAATAATAATAAGTTGATGAATTACCAAGGTGTGGATAGACAGTTTTGCCCTTAGATTGTGATATTACAAAATTACCCTTTAAAGAGGAAATCAAAGAATTCGACCTCACCGGTTACGTTAATAAATCCGAATAGTTCTCGTACTAATCCGTAATATTCGTGGGATTATAAAATGTCCATTTTACCCTTCGAGTGGGAAAATTACTATTTTATCCGTAATTAGTATAAGTGTACTGATATATCTTGTTGAGCCACGATTTTGAATCCGACCGACTTTATCAGTAACTATAACACGTAAGCAATACCATCATATTCTAAGTGGATAAAATTACCGAAATACCCTTGATATGTAAATTTACGATGTTGCCCTTGTTAGGGCAATGCTAGTAATTAGTTTTCAAGATCACTCCTTTGGGATAAGAAAGTTACCGTATTGACTCTTTTGTGTAAAATTATCGTGCTACTCTTGATCGATAAAAAATTACCATTATGCCCCTTAGTCGTAAATTTACGCAATTACCCTTATTTGTGGAAATGAGAGGATTTGAGCTTGGTACTCGCATCAATAAATTCATATGTATGTTGTGGAACCTATGATAAGTCCAAATGACCATTTTACCCTCGAATGTGTAAAATTACAACTTTGCCCATAGAAAAGGATTTGGCTTATCTAAACATGATAATTGAACATGAAAGTTTAAAGGATTACCATATCAGCCTTAAGATGTCAAAATTACTGTTTTGCCCTTTGTCAGCTAAAATTACAGTTTTGCCCCTAAAGGCTAGAATTGATTAAATAAATTCTAGAAAAGCATATTTTGAATCCGAAACTCGTCCTACAACCCTAAAAGTCTTCAGTAGTTATGCTAAGATCGTTTAAGTGAAATCATGGGGTCTGGGTTATGTACTTCTTGTTATTTATTCTATCTTATTTGATTGATTTGGTTTATTATCCCGGTTTTGATTGATTATCTTGGTTTTACTGTGATCTATGATTTTGGTTTTAATGATTTTCTTGTGTTTGGTGCACTTCTCAATCAGACGGCCGAGGCGCTGATCGAGACACCAGTTAGGCTCACCGTGGATTCACTTTGGGGGTATACGAGTCCCTTGAACTATGAGTGGGCTGTCCTCAACGGAGAACCGTTGAGGAACTGTTTTATACTGTTTTATTTATATGATTTACGAATTGTTTTATTAAATGATTTTGGGTGCATGAATTACCTGTGAATATGATTTTGAATTGTTGATAAGCATACGAGGACTTGTGGACTGGCGCGGTCCAGCGAGTACGTATGGCTTGGGTTGGTGGTTATACTAGCTAGTAGTTGAACTCACTTGGCGGACCATGGTTTGATTTGGATCCACATGGTTCGTCGCTCCAGGCCCGACACGCCATATATTTTCACCGGTTCGGCGTGTGCATGGGGGAGCTAAACTGGGTGTGCTGCGGCCACCACGCAGTACCGGACCCAGGCCAACGTCAGGGGAACGGGCTTGTTTTGGAAAATAAGAAAAATGATGTTTTTACTAATTATTTGATGATGACGAAAATGCCCCTGACGGTTCCGGAGGTTGACTCGGGCCAAGGTCACTCCGGATAGGTTTTATTGGCAGCCCATTTGTTTGATGAAAATGATAAATTATTTTTATGAACTTGTTTTGAATTATGACTTGATTTTATAACTCTGGTTTATTCATAATTGTTTTGGTTGTGAGTGCACCCCACCCTCTTGGATTCTCTTTTGAGGGTGGCTCACTCACTGGGTACATTCGTGTACTCACCCCCTCAAATTCTTGCTGTGTTTTCAGGGTAGTTAGGACTCTGTGTTTCCTTTGGTGGTCGAGCCGGTGGCATAGGCTGTATTCACCGCTTTTAGAGGTACTTCTCATTACATAACGGGTCCCACTGGCATTGTCTCTTTTCATTGCCAATATCGTGCATTGTTTCTTGTCTATTGATTTATTATTTCGATTTGACTTTGTTTTAGATTGATGAAATATTTTTATTGCTATTGTCGATTTTGACGAATCCGCACTTACTTTGATTGGAAAACTTCAGTATTTTAAATTTATACTTAATTCATGTTTTCTTAATCTTTGATCTGATATTGACGCTTCGTGTTACTTTGAAATGCGTGACCGGCCGGCACGTGTTTCGAGGTGACACGGCGGTTGTCCGTGCTCGACTTTCGGGTCGGGGCGTGACAAAAATAGACTAGTAAAAAGCACCAATTTTTGGAGCTTGTTTCAAGTTTTGCAGGTGGTTCTTCTACTGCTTCTCAACTCATTTCTTATAATCATCTTTTCTTTTAGTAAAAAGATCCTCTCTTGGCTCTACAAAAAGAAATAATCATGATTAACATAATCAAATTAGTCCACTACCACCTTTTAATACTTATAAACTTATGAAGTGAAGGCCTATTGCTCAATACCCAATACATCTATCTAAGGAATAATATAGCCGTTAATTATCACAGGCAAAACTTCATTCAATACTCAATCAAACCAACCCAAACATAAAATTGAAATGCCAAAATCATCATTCGAACTTTGAATCATCATAGGTTTTCAATCTATTAGATTTATAAAGAAATTTGAGTCCCCTCTCACCTGTAAATTAAGGTTTATAATATATATGAAAAATTTATAATAGGGAATGAACTAATCCATAATTTTTAACTGCTACCCTACATGAAATTGATAAATCGAACAACCAGGCAAGAACCCAAGCTTCACAAGGCCACATCTAATAGCCAAATCGGCATACATAAATTGGTTAATAAAAATGAACATACCCATTTGGGGGAATCATAACTCCATAGAGAGAGCAGAGCAGATGATTGAAAGAAGGCCGCTTGAAGTCGAAGTGGAGAGGAAATAGAGATGAGAGTTCCAAAGAAAGGAGGGAAAACAAAAAAGAATGCGTGTTGAGTGAGAAGAGATGAGGACGAGGAAAAGAAGAGGAAAGAATGGGGAAGAAGAACCCTAATTAGTGTCAGAGGGTTGAGAGACAAAAAAGAGGAAAAAAATGGTGTGACATGTGTGACCTGGGAATCGAAGCTGAGATCTCATTAAATTTCACTGTTCATTCCGTGTTTTGTGTTTTGGAAACACTTCCAAAAAACGTGAAAGCAGGAATTTTCTGCTTTCACTTTTTTCCAACTTTGCTATACGCCCCTCCATTTTGCTCCACACAATGTTCCCTTATGACGTGTCCATCACACGTTAGGCCACATGTCATCACTTTATTGGTCCTAATACACCCTTTACAAATTTTAATTTTTCTAATCCTTAAAATAAATTTTTAATTTTAATTTGGGCTAAACTTGGTGAATTAGTTATATATTTTATTTCTAAAACCTTATAACAATATTATTAATTATGGAATTTACCCTTAAAATGAAAAAATAATAATTTGGGGCTAAACTTAGTGAAATTAGTTTTGTATTTTATTTCTAAAACCCTATAACAATAAATTATTAATTTTGAAATTTACCCTTAAAATAACAATAAAATTTTAATTTGGGGCTAAACTTAGTGAAATTAGTTTTATATTTTATTCCTAAAAATCTATTATAATAATAATAATAAAAAGACACGTCATGAGGGAGATTAGGAGGGAGACTTTGGAGGGGCAAGAAGATTTATTCTTTTGGAAACATCTGATTTGTTGCCAAATTTTTAAAAACAAAAACATCTATCCAAACATGTTTTTTTGTTTTGTTTTCAAATTACAAAATTGGCAACAAGAAAACAAAAATAGCAACAATGCCAAACGGGCTTTTAGTTTCGGATTTTTTTTGCCCCGTCCTGCCTCGTATATATTAATAATAATAATTTTAAAATTCATTTTTATATATTTTAGAGATGTTTAAGTAATTAAATAAAAATATTTATATTAATTTTGAAATCTTAATTAACTTAATTATTGAAATTACTATTTTATTATTATCAATTATAAGAAATAATAATAAATGTATAATAAATGACATAATTCGTTATATTAAAATTTAATCAAACACATTTTATAGGAAAAAATATATTTAGGGTGGGGCAAAGGATTATGAAAAACCGCAGGGTAAGACGGTTGTGTTGGCGGGGCAAAACATCTGAGAGTGACTACAACGTCTAAAATTGATAGTTTAGGGGGAAAAACGTCCAAAATAAAAGTTCAATGGGCAAAACGTCCAAACCGTACAAGTTGGGGGAGGGGGGGGGGGGCACAAAAAGGGTATTAAGTTCTCTGACGTGGCACGCCACATTCACATGACTAATGGTCCGTTAGTGAGGGGGCAACGAAGGCTGAATATGATAGTTCAGGGGATAATTTGTCCAAGATTGAAGTTAATTTAGGAGGCAAAACGTCCAACTGGTATAAGTTTGATCAAAATGAGATTTCTACCCTTTTTTATTGTTTTGTTCTCTTCATGATCAGCTTTATTTCTCCTTTATCCTTTTGGGTTTTTTAATGAAAACAAAGCAGGGTAGGCCATTTCTCACAGCAATACTGCATCAATTCTATCACCTTTTGGCACCTTCATCATCATTTCATCATCGCGGTGACTGTTTTATGTTTATTGTTAATGTTAATGTTAATTTCTCCCTCCTAGATCTCCCTTGTGAGGGTTTCTATCTTGTGGCTCCCTGCCTTAGATTTCCTGTGGGATTTCTTAAGGATTTCGATTCGGGCTGAAACACCAAATACATGGTCAGTGAAATTTGTTGGAGTTGAGATAAGTGTCAAAGCTTCATTCAGGTCGGATAATTCTGTTTCAGGGCATGGTAAATTAGGGGCTGCAGTGGCTGGAGGGAGTGGTGGTCGTCGTGTTGGTTATGTCTTACAGGATAGCCGGGCTCCAGGTGGCGTTGATGGAAGTGTGGTTGAGGGCTCACGTAAGACAGTTGTACAAGGTTCAGATGGTGGTGGCGTTAGTTCCGCAAGTAAGGTTTCCGAAAATTTGAAAATTGCGTGGAGAGGTTGGAAATTAGTTGGGGCACGTGGAGAGGTTGGAACGAGTCATGAGGGGTTGTTGCCCATTGAACTTGGATCTCGGGCTATTGAGGGAGTTGGGTTTTGGTGCTCTTGGAGTTTGGCCCATCAAAAATAAAAGGCTTGGCCTCCATGTAATCCAGGATAGTTATTGTTTTTAGGAGGGGGTGTTAGGGTAAGGGGTTTTGTTGACTCATAAATTAGTTCGGTGATACTGAAGTTAATCATGTAGCGATATACGGGTCTAAATTCATGTGCATTTATAATCCCAGACTCTTTTGAGATTTCTTCATTAATGAATTCTGAATTATTCTAAGAAAAAAAATGAAAACAAAATTATGAGCACCATAAGGGAAATTCCACACAGCCCGAAAAATTGACTCGAATTTTGTCCCTCATGACGTGTCATGGCTAGTCATCACATGTGATGTAGCAAAATTCCACTCAAGTAGTGGTGGGACCAGTCTGCTGGACCAACCGTGTAAAAACATGTCATGGGGGACCAAATTTCGGGATAATTTTTCGGACTGTGTAGCAAAACTCCATTAATAATAACAACAACAACAATAATGAACAAAATATTTTTTTAGACAAAAAATTCCTTTAATAAACACTTCAAAAGTTGAATAAATAAATAAACAATAATTTTCAGGATACATATAAAAACAAAGAGGGCTGAAAAGATCATTTAATTAAGTTATATACTTAGACCAAAGTTGTTGATTTCGTACCGGTACCGGGTTTTTGGCCGGTATGCGCCGTTAATCATCAAAATCGGTACCGGTAAACTAAATGTTTCGTACCGCCTAATTTTTCGGTGATTTCGCAATTGTTCCAGTGGTTTCGCTACGTTTCGTCTGTTTCGGCGAAAAATTAAGTTTCGGCCGGATCTTTGGGCTTCGAGGTCGTTGATGAATATCTGAACTTTTTCGGTCGAAATCTCCAACTCAGGTCGACATCCCAACACTGCTACTCCAGTTCTCTGTTTCGTGGGAAATTTTGTTCTTTTCCGTTTTGTGTAACGAAGAAGATAGGGTACATGTAAACGACGCCGCATCCATTAAAGGGAGGAAAACAATTTTAATTGCTTAATAACAAGTGGGCCGAATTTAGCCTAAACTATTTAGGCTATAAGATTTTGGATTTAAAAATAAGTGCAGCCCAAAAGACAATCAATTATTGGTATATACATATATACTTTTTTATATTCCTCAAAATATATATATTCTATTTATTTATTCTATATTTTTTTTTATAATTCTATTATATAGAGAATATTTTTTTTGATTTTCTATCTATATATATAGATATATACTATTATTTATACAGAATAAAAATTTATGAAAAAATATATATATATTTATATGAATCTGAAACATCCGAAATATATGGCCGAAACAATCGAAACCGGCACTAACTATTTTTTTAAAGAAAACCGAAACATGGTCCGGTATGAAACTGACAACCTTGACTTCGACTCTCATCAGAGTCGGGGACTAAGAGCCCTGGGTCGATGATGTCCATTAAGAGACCCCTTTGATCCCGAAAAAAAAAAAAAGAACAGATAGACAGCACAAAATTAGAGAGATATATAGTTTGGTCACGAAACCTATACCATATTGGGTTTGCCCAAGAATTCGAAACACAAGACAATATATAGCACAATTTATCCAAGAGGGTTTAGGATTAAAGGGAGATGTGTCCATTCCGCAAGGAATACGCATCTTCCTTTAAAATGTTTGAAACTTTCCAAGTGTGATCAAATTTCATCATCCTCAACAAACCTTTAATTGCTGCCTCATCATCTCTTTCTCGTTTTTTCTTTATCTGCAAAACGCTAGCTGCTTTGCTTTCGTAACACCTTGTTTCAATTCAGTGTTATTCCCTAACTATAATCTTGGTTGGAAATTTTGGGCAACCCTCAATCCAGAATAAAAAAGGTATTTATATTTATTTCTAATCTCATGTATCCCCTCCTCCATTAATGTTGTTCAGTATTTGTAGCTAGCTATAGTAGTACAACTTCAAAACTCTACATATTTTATTTTCAAGTGGTGGGATTCAAACTCTTTCTTAATAAAATCGATTAATCCGCATTAATCACTGATATCAAATGTTTAGTTGTAGATTAATTTCGATAAGTACTCCTATTTAACATGAAATATTTGAATTTTATGTGTATGTTTAGGCATATGTACTTCGAATTCACGTTAATAAGTGAACAAAAATGTACAGGCAATTAGATACATTAATAGAATGAACTAACTACACTCCTGCACTGCCTTGCATCAATTGTATGAGATGATTGAGATGTTAGAAATTCTTAGTACTTTATTTAGTCATTGGTGGGTCTTCATAAACTTTTTGTATCAAGAATGCTAAAGGCGACAAGAAAAAAAAAATCCAGTAAAAAACCCAGTGCATATCAATATCAATTTTTTAATTAATGAAGTGTGTCATCCAATTCCAATGTAATCAACTTTAAATAAACTTTTGCAGCAGATAAGATTAAATGCTATAACCATGGTTGAGCTCACTCTTGTTTATTTGAACTCATTAACGAATATGATTCAAATTAATTCCCTATATGTTGAGACTTGTGAAGGTTCAAGAATATTTCTGATTGAACCCAATTAGATATATGATAATGATTATTAAGGTGCTCTACTTTTGTTTGACTGATAGCTATATCTTCACTTTTGAAAAATCAAAGTGCTAAATTAATAAAGTTACAAAAATTGTGAGAGTGAAAGAGGAAAACCCAAATCAGTATTATTTAGGCCACAAAAAGCTAGCAGATTGCAAAGATTCAAAGGATATGCCATGTTGCAGAAAGTGGGGAGACTAATGGGGTTTTCCATACTTTATTTTGTTTTTATTTTCTTTGATGTAAACATTTTTTCTAAGTAGTGGTACCTTAAAAGCAAAGTGATATCCATATCACTAACCACTGAAAATTTCAAATTTCCATAGTGAAGTGATTTATTTTAGGTTAAAATTTTAACTAGTCTCTAGAGAAATTAAATTACCCCAGAAATAAAGAAAAAGGTCAGCAGATTGGTCATCTTCTTTCTATGTGTTTGTTTTTCTTATGTAAATTTATATATCTTTGTTGAATTGGAAAAATAGGGTGATTGCTGTTTGTGCTGGGGTGGAGAATCTCGTCAGCTAGCACCAACGTTGCTTCATCACACATAAAGAGTGTGTGTCTCTGTTGCATATACACATGTTTTGAGTGTTGTTTTCGTGTGGGGTTTGTCCATGGGCATGTGCCAAGCTTGGGGCAGATTCATTTAAGGTGATGTTTGTATTATTTTCCCATTAAACTGTTATTTTTCCATATATCAAATAAGACTTACGTTACAATTATGATGATTTAGATTAACTTGATAATCATGACTGCAAGTTCCTTCTCTAACTAAGATATGGTTAAAGGTGGGTAGAAATTCACTAAGAAATCTCGAGTTCGAGAATCAAGACTCTCCATCTCTTTAGATAGACCTCTTTCCCTACCTCCTATGTACTGATGAAGGATGAAGCTATCTTTATTTCTTGTTGGTATTTGGTAGTATTTCTGATGTGTCTAAATCAAATGTAACGCATATAAAAGGAAGCAAGAAAAAGCAAACATATTTTATTTCCTTTAAATGGTTTGAGGTTGGAGACAAATGAAAGGACAATATGGCAACAAACAAGACATCCTTTGAACCATAGCAATTGTCAAAAGAAAGTATCACCAATGTGTTCCTAATTATTAGTTTCCACAAATTTTAATAGTAATTTTCAGTATCTCTTTGGCAGATGCTGTACAAACAAATTAGCTTCTAGTTGTTGGTTGATAGAGGGTAATTGAAAGGTAGTCATCATTAACTATAAGAAAAATGAAATATGGTTACCCTGTATCCGTTTTTGATCTCTTCTTGTGTTTCTATGGAGAATTTACCAGGAAAACATAGAAACTCAAATGGAATTATCTAGGAGAAAAAACCTTAAAAATTTCATGTCAATTGGTCCTCACTCTTTCTTTTTGTTAAGTCTGTGTCAACTTTTCATTTCCCAGTTATGACAATATATCTCAGGTATTAGTTACTTGAGACATTGGGAACTTCATATCTGCATTATCTGGCTCAGCTGTGGAACTCCAAGTGTCAAAGTTGCAGACGTGTATGCCTAAACTGCTAAAAACAGTCTTGACTATGTCGACATAATTCTTCTCTTTCTTGGTAACACAAAAAAAGGAAAAAAACTGAAAGTGGACCTCTTTTTTCCCTTGTTTATTGACACAAGCAATGCTGTTTGAGGGAGTTTGCTTTTTAGTGACTATCTACTGTGTTAGTGTCCCATTACCAACAAAATTTAAATTGGCTTTTTGCTAGCTTTCTGTAAGGAAAAAGGAGTAAAGCCTTCAAATTAATGGAGAAGAAGAATTATTAGTGTCTTGTTGAATAGACTGAAATTATTTGACAAGATAGATAGTTATGCTCATAGCAGTCTCTGATTCTGTGTCTTTAGAGAGCAGCCTATAAATTTTTCCTTTGCACTTACCTTCTTTTGCTCTTTATAATAATAATCTCCAGAGCCATTCCCATTCCACTTGGTAGATTGTTTTCTCTTTGAACATGGCTGAAGGAAGAAGAGCTCAAGGGCTTAGCAAAGCTTGTATTCTTCTTATAGGTAAATTATTATTACTTCTTTCATCTTTTTCTGTCTGTTGGTGTTCACTTGAGCTAGCCACCATATATTTCAGCATAAACAAACCTGTGTTTTTTTTTTGGTGCCAAAAAAAAAAAAACAAACCTGTATTCTGGTGCCCAAAAAAAAAAAAAAATACAAACCTGTTTTCTGATGCTTTGTAGTTTACTTTACATCCATGTTCCTCTGTGATTTTCTTTCTGGTTTCTGAGGACAAGAATTCAATTAATTTAGCAGCATTTATTATTTTGCATGTCTGAAATTTGTTATGTATATATATATTTGATAGTGATTGCTGGCATGGAGAGGTTTGCTTTCAAGGGGGTGGCATCAAATTTGGTGACATATCTCACAGATGTTGTGAAGATGAGCAATTCCTCTGCAGCCAAGACTGTTAATAGTTGGTGTGGATTCACATCAATGTTGCCACTGCTAGTTGCACCCCTGGCTGACTCTTTCTGGGATAGGTTTTCTACTATTTTGACCTCCTCTTTCCTCTATGTTTTGGTGAGTTTTATTTATTATTTTTTTTTGTCATATGGGAATTTGCATTTTAAAATCCTTTTGGGTTGCTTATATTCAGAAACTTATTTGTTTATCATCTATTACTCTGTGAAACTTGGAGGAATATGGAGCTACTACCACTTGCCACTAAAGATGTTGGCATCCTAGTCATCACCACTTCTCATTTTTGTGCAAAAATTAACTTAAAACTGCCATGATTTTAACAATCTGATGAGTCAATTCCTCCTTAATTATAAAAATCTAAATTTCTGGTTCAATAGATTGTCTGGACAGAATGGAGTGGTCAAGCCATACATTCTTTCAGAAATAAAAGATGGCCTTTATTTTGATGGGACTCTGCTCTCATGGATAGCACCAACTTTTTCCTTTATCTTATATGTTCATGGCATAATTTATTTTCATGCTGACTAACCCTTTTTCAGTAAGTTTTGATTATATTAATTTTTCACTTCTATTATTGATTTGAAAGTCTTTCCCTTTTACTTTTCATCTTTTGAAGCACAGCATGTAAAACCTTTTTGGAAAGTGATTGAACCACTTTGGGCTAAACAAAATTGAACAGTTTTTGAATCCAATATGATGTGGGAAGAACTTATTTGGTTGGCCTAGCTGAAAGAGATATGTGCATGAAGCATTACAATTTCTTGTTTTGTACATTAAAAACAATACACAAAACTTGCATTGCGGAATGCTGATTCAACAAGATAAATCAAATTCGTTGCTTGTAAGTTTGACTCATTTCCTTTTGAATTTAAGGGACTTGGAGCAGTTGCATCAACAGCTTTACTATGGACATGGTCTCCTCCAAGTAACACAAGCTCGTCGGCATTCCTGTTTTGGTCACTCTGTTTGATTTCATTAGGCCAAGGTGCATATAACCCATCTTTACAAGCCTTTGGAGCTGACCAACTGGATCATGATGAGGAATTGCCTTGTAGCAAAGATGACAAGAGTTCCAACAAAAAGAGTTTGTTTTTCCAGTGGTGGTATTTTGGTGTTTGTACTGGCAGCCTCTTAGGTGTCATCCTTATGTCCTACATTCAAGATACCTTTGGTTGGGTCCTAGGATTTGCCATACCTATGTTTGCAATGGTTATATCGATTGCATTTTTCACGTGTGGTAGCCGGATTTATGCACATAAACCAGATAGAATCATGGATGGTGAGCCTTTTCGGAACATAGTTCAAGCCGTCAAAGTGACAGTATCAAAATTAGTCAAGGGCAGAATCACCTTACCAGATGACAAGTCTGATTTAGTGGAGCTAGAGTAAGTTTTTCTTTTCGGATAATTTTGATTATACTTTACATTGCTAATGTGAGATTATGATCACAAGTTTTGATGGGTAGTTAATTCTTGCTTGTTTTATATAGGCTTCAAGAGAAACCTCTCTGTGATCAGAAGTTGGGCTGCAGCAATGAGGACTTGAATGGGAACGCGAAAAACGATACTTACCTGATAGAAAATGCAAAAATAGTTATCAGACTTTTGCCAATATGGACAATGCTTCTAATGTTTGCAGTAATTTTCCAACAACCTGCCACGTTTTTCACCAAACAAGGAATGACAATGAAGAGGAACATTGGTAAAAACTTCAAGATCCCACCAGCGACACTACAAAGTGCAATAACGTTGTCTATAATGCTCTTGATGCCTTTATATGATAAAGTTTTGATCCCAATTACCCAGTTGGTTACTCGTAACCAAAAGGGTATCAACGTAATGCAAAGAATGGGAGTCGGTATGTTTCTCTCCATCATTGCTATGATCATAGCTGCTCTAGTTGAAACCAAGAGGCTTGAGATGAGTAGGAAAATGGGTGTCCTAGAATCAGAAACAGTGCCACTAAGCATATTTTGGCTGCTTCCACAATATGTTATATTAGGCATCTCAGATATCTTCACTGTTGTTGGAATGCAAGAGTTCTTTTACAATGAAGTACCGGTTAGGATGAGAACGATGGGGTTTGCGTTATATACAAGTGTTTTCGGGGTGGGAAGTTTTCTGAGTGCATTGATGATTTCAGTTATTGAAGCCTTCACAAGTTCAAAAGGAAGGCAAAGCTGGTTCTCAGATAACATGAGGGAAGATGGACTAGACAAATATTACTGGCTTTTAGCCTTAGCAAGTGCATTGAGCTTACTAGTGTATGCAATTTTGTGCAAATGCTACAAAAGTAGGAGTGAATTGGAGAATGGCAACTGTAAATGATTAAGCACTTTTGGTTTTTCTTCAGTTGAATACTGCTTTGTTTTAATAACTTTTATTAATGTAAATATTCTTGATATTGAATTGGGTTTAGCTTTGCCTTGTGTGTTAATGTAAATATTCCTGATAAAGGAAAATGGGTTTTCAAAACTTGTTGAGGATACCCAATTGTCTAACTTAGGAGTTCTTTCACCATGGGTACAAAGGCCGCTGAAGGGGACCTCCTCACACGCTTAGACACATTTCGGACGTGACCCGCAACCTGGAACTTAGCACGTGGGAAGATGTCAAGTTGTACCGACTCCACATCCTATATATAAGGGTAACATTTCCCCTTTTAGGGACATGACATTTCTATTAGTAGAGCTCTCTGTTATTTACAAACTATTCTCTTACTCGACCATAAACCCTTTGGAGACGGCTTAAGTATCAGAGTGCTAACGTAAGACATGCCCTATCACTTAGATGTTAATTATCTTGCAAATCGATTTTAGACAGGGGACATGTCGTACGACATCCCCTATTATTCAGGTGTTGATTATCTTGCAGATCGATCTTAGATAGGAGATAGGTCGTATGACAGAGAGCTTTGTTCCAGTTGTTGACGATTGTGGCATCAACAAAACTTATCTAATTAAATCTCATTGAATTCAAACGGACCTCCGTCAAATCCGATTTCCACTATCCTATGCGGATTTAAATTGCTCAATATTTAATATTAAATGTTTAAAGAAATGCTCAATTTAGTACCAATCTTCAAAGTTGCTCAATTTAGTACTAAAATTCATCGAATTAATTCGGTTTTATAACTTTTCATATGGACCTCATGAGGCTGTTTTCCACGTATAGTTGTTCACACGTTCAATGAGACTATGGTTACGACGTGGCATTTTATAATAAATTAAAGGCTAAAAGCTCAATTTAGTACTAAACATTTCACAAAACACTCAATTTAGTACCTTTAAAATTGTTAAATTTAGTACTAAACCTCATTAAATTGGTTCAATTTAGTATTCTTTTTAGATGAATCTTGCTAACTCTCCGTTATCCTACGTGGATTTATTTTGCTCAATTTAGTACTAAAACATTTAAAGAAACCCTCAATTTAGGCTAATTGCTCAAATCATGGCTTGACATTTGCATAGGTTCTCAATCTAGGACCTAACCTTATAATTTGGCCAAATCAAACCCTAACGTTACAAATTCTGCTCAAATAAGCCCCTATTGTGAAATTGGATGGTGTACGAATTACAAAAACTAGGAAAAGGCGTGTGAACCAATGAAAAAAAGACACGTGGCATGTTGTATTAGCAAGTCAAGATTAGTTATTATATACATTAAATGTAAATTTTTAAGCTAATTATGTTTTTGTTTTTTTGTTAGAATTTAAAAAAATGGGTTAAAATTCAAGAAGGAAAAATTCCATATTCTATATTAAAAACCCCTAATCCAGATTTCAGAAAGAGAAATAAGTGATCGAAGGATTTTTGATGCTTACTCATGTTTGGAGTAATAAACCTGCATTTTCATTTAGAAAAGTAATGAACTTGTTAAAAATTAGAAACAAAATAATTATTTTGTAAAAATAATTATAGTAAGATTAATAAAGTAAATAATTAAGATACCCTTTTACAAATTTTACAAAGTGTGATTTTTGGAGTAATTACACTTATATAGTAAATATTTTTAATATACCACTCCTTTTCTAAAATTTTTCTAAAACTGAAGGCCCAATTATTATTAGTATTAATTTTTTTGCCAAAGAGATAAGACCATAGTTATTAAACCCGGATCGGTTCGGTAGTCGGACCGTTCGACCCGGTGACCCGGAGGTGGAATCGGTTCGGGTTAACATTTGGACCGTTCAAGGAAACAACCCGTTGAAACCCGGTGTGACCCGTTGAAACCCGGATTAACCCGGTGATCCGGCCGGGTTTCAAGTGACCCGGTGGGTTAATGTATTTTATTAAAATTTACATTTAAATCCATTTTTTTCACTTTTTAAATATATATATTAAGGGAAATATTATAAATTATATAATAAACCTAAAAAAGAAATTAAAAAATAACAAAATTTAATAAGTATTATATTCTTAATGAAATTTTTTACATCTATCCTACTTTATTTATTGAAATTAACATGACTCATGGTTGGATAATTGATAATTAATGGAAATAAATTCATCATATATATATAATGATAACAATGTACACTACAAATATGGAAACTCTTTAAATGTTGAGGCCTCCAAATCTCGACATGTGTCTCTAATTAATTCTAATATTCATTATATTGATATATTGATTAGAAAAAAGCCTTTGGTATATTTTAAGAAAGAACAATAATTTCTCTTACAAATTTTTAAGATTTTAATTAAAAAATAAAGAAATCATATATATATAATGATAACAATGTACACTACAAATATAGAAACTTTTTAAATGTTGAGGCCTCCAAATCTCGACACGTGTCTCTAATTAATTCTAATATTCATTATATTGATATATTGATTAGAAAAAAGCCTTTGGTATATTTTAAGAAAGAACAATAATTTCTCTTACAAATTTTTAAGATTTTAATTAAAAAATAAAGAAATTAATAATGAAAACAATGTACACTACGAAAATATAATATAATTTATTTTTCATTTTAATTTTAAACATATTAAATAAATCAATATTTAAAACGAATATTTTAATTCATTTATTTGTATACGTAATCAATTCATATCTTTGAGTTAGCGTTAATATATATATAATGATAACAATGTACACTACAAATATGGAAACTATTTAAATGTTGAGGCCTCCAAATCTCGACATGTGTCTCTAATTAATTCTAATATTCATTATATTGATATATTGATTAGAAAAAAGCCTTTGGTATATTTTAAGAAAGAACAATAATTTCTCTTACAAATTTTTAAGATTTTAATTAAAAAATAAAGAAATTAATAATGAAAACAATGTACACTACGAAAATATAATATAACTTATTTTCATTTTAATTTTAAACATATTAAATAAATCAATATTTAAAACGAATATTTTAATTCATTTATTTGTATACGTAATCAATTCATATCTTTGAGTTAGCGTTAATGAAACTTTCCTCTTATTATGATGAATTTGATTTGATTTTGAATTTTAAATCAATTATTTTTAATGAAGTTTCCCTCTTATTTGAGAAGAAAAAAGAGTTAGAAGCAACGTAGAATATTTTGTAAATATTTTCTCTTTAACCCTTAATATATATATTAATAACAATTTTTTTTGGTGAAATATTAATTACAATATATTTGATTAGCTAACAAGAATCCTTTAATTTCTCCTAATTTCTTGCCAAAAAAACAAGAATCCTCAATTATCTCCTTTTAATGAGAAGGAAAATAGAATTAAGAAGAGATTCAATTTTTGTCAATGAAACAAATGCCATTATTTTCGGACCATGTTACCTTTGAAGATACTAATTGACCATGTCAAATTTCTTACCAAAGTTTTGGATCGTCAAAATCATGCCAAATTTTTTGCGATTTACAATGGTGATATCTTATAAATAAGTATTAATCCTTAAATTGTCATTTTTGGTAATTATTTGAAAAATTACTATTACGAAAATCTCAATTTCTTTACTTAAGTCAATTAAATATCATTTGATTAAATATATATACTCAATTGTGGTAATTACTATATTGATGTAATTCCACCATTAAATTTCTGCTTGATTAGTATCAATTCCATTTGATCAATTTTAATTAAATTTAATTTTACATACATTTTACCTTAAATAGTAATTCTATTACCTATATAAATGTCAATAGTTCTTTTGGCATTTGCCACCACCATTCATTTCCATTTGATTAGTATCGATTCTATTCTCTCTCTTTTTTTTCCCCAAGTTTTGTTCGAGTTTCTTTCTTCTCCTCATTTTCATTATTTTTTTTTTCATTTGCTATACCTCTTATGAACACCAACGTATAAAACACCTAAACTTTACCTAAACTAAATGTTATTATTATTACCTAAACTTTCAAATCAATAATTAAAACAATATAACTCATTTGGATTTATGAACACCAACGTATAAAACACCTAAACACCAAAAAAATTACATGATTTCATAATAATAATTAATGTTATTATTATTACCTAAACTTTCAAATCACCTTATATAAAACACCAACGTATTCCAATTTTTCAACATAACCTTCTCCTTTCTTTTTTTTTTTTCTCTCTTTTCACATTGGATTTTTCAATGTAAGTTTGGTTTCTCTCTTCTTCTTCTCCTTCTTCTTCTTTCGTTTTCATTTTTGTTTATATATGTACTCTCTATGATTATATTAAGCCATTGTCTTTCCATTGATGGTGTCCAATGATTAAAGATAGGTAAATAGAATTGTTGTTTAACAATTTTTTTATTAGTTTCTTTTTCTTCTTCATCTATGTAATTTTTCCCTATATTTTTAGGATTATTCTCCATATACGTATATGTATATTATGAAAATAGTTTATATTCTTTCTATTTTATCGTTTCTTATAGTGATCTTAATTCTTATTTTCTCTTGAAGTCATGGAAATTATTCTTTATTTTCATGATGTTTTTTTTTGGCTATAAAAGATTAGTTCCTTCAGAACTTCTTTTTCTTTCTCTACCTAGCGTTTACTCTAAAATAAAACTTTATTATAAAATATATTATAATTCGATTTGGATGAATGATTTGAGGGATATTATTTCATTTAGTAATAATTTGATAATTTTTTTGGTGAAATAATTTGATAATTTTACTTCATAATCGTTTATGTATATTATTATATGTATATATAAAGAATCATAATTGGCAAAAAAACTAAAACTATATCTTTATATTGTATTTATTCATTTCAATTGAAGTGGCAGGCAATTGTTACTTAGGTTAAAATGCAATTTTCAATTACAATGTACTGTGTAATTGAAAATTAAATAGCTCTTATCTATTCAATTTGAATTATGTTTGACAAATTTGTTTTGATCATTATCCTCACTTTTTTTAAGGAAATTATTCTCACTATTATATCAATCAAATTTGGATTAATCATAATTTAAATGATTATTTCTTTATTCAAGTAAGATTGAATTTGATAAAATTGGACGATTTTTAGTGGAATTTGAATTAACTAGCTATGAATTTAATCAAGTAAATTGTTATTGTTTCTTTAATTATAATTTTTTTTCATGCAGAATTACTAAATAGAAAAAATAAGTTAGATCATAGGAATTTCAATTTTTTTTTTGCATACGTCAATTCCAATTTTACCAGCAATTAAATTATAACAATAATAATTGAATTTTAATTAATTCCTTCAATTATCTATTAACATGGGTGGTTAAACCATGATATATAAGGTAGTCAATACCTTATTTGGAATATGGAATATTACCTACACATTATAAGGATGATTAGGGAATCTTTCATCAACAATTAATGTCATTCTAAACTGTGTGGAATATTCTATCGTTTTCACATTTTTTTTTCTATTTTACTTCACCGGTTTTTATTAATTGTTTTCATTTTATTTATTTTAATCGATGCCTCATTTCGTTTACTATTAAAATTTTGATAAAGCTTCAATTTCTACAATTAATTTCATTATACATATCCTCAATCTGGCAATTACTACTATTGATGTAATTCCATCATTTAATTTTCCATTTGATTAGAATCAATTCCATTTTATGAGCTTTAATTAAATCTGATTTTACATTTATTTTACCTTAAATAGTGATTTAGTTGGCTATTACCATTTTAAACAAATTT
>AWUE01012488.1:0-61795 GCA_001974825.2 Corchorus olitorius
AATCCCTATAAGAAAAATTACACAATACACAGTTAGTGGAGTTTAAGCAGATTGCACGTGCGAGGTTTAAGGGTTGACATGTGTCCCATTAGGGAATATGTATCAATATTAAATATATCTAATTTATTATGAAATGGGGTATGTGTCAATTTCTTAACCAACTTATGGAGTCCAAATTTTACACTGACAGTGTATTGTATAATAATCCCTATAAGAAAAATTATACAATACACCATTAGTGGAGTTTAGCAGAATGCACGTGTGGGGTTTAAGGGTTGACATGTGTCCCATTAGGGAATATGTATTAATATTAAATATTGAATTGATTATGAAATGGGGTATGTGTCAACTTCTTAACCCGCTTATGGAGTCCAAAATTTACACTGACAGTGTATTGTATAATATTACTATAAGAAAAATTATACAATACACAGTCAGTGGAGTTTAGCAGACTGCATGTGCGGGGTTTAAGGGTCAACATGTGTCCCCTTAGGGAATATGTATTGATATTAAATATATTTAATTAATTATGAAATGGGGTATGTGGCAACTTTCTAACCCGCTTATAGAGTCCAAAATTTACACCGACAGTGTATTGTATAATAATCCCTATAAGAAAAATTATACAATACACCGTTAGTGGATCTTAGCAGACTGCACGTGTGGGGTTTAAGGGTTGACATGTGTCCCCTTAGGGAATATGTCTTAATTAATATTAAATATTTAATTAATTATGAAATGGGTATGTGTCAACCTCTTAACCCACTTATGGAGTCCAAAATTTACACTGACAGTGTATTGCATAATAATCCCTATAAGAAAAATTATATAATACACCGTCAGTGGAGTTTAGCAGACTGCACGTGTGGGGTTTAAGGGTTGGCATATGTCTCCTTAGGGAATATGTATTAATATTAAATATTTAATTAATTATGAAATGAGTATGTGTCAACCTTTTAACCCGTTTATGGAGTCCAAAATTTACACTTACAATGTATTGTATAATAATCATATAAGAAAAATTATAGAATACAACGTCAGTAGAGTTTAGCAGACTGCACGGGCGATGTGTAAGGGTTGACATGTGTCGCCTTAGGGAATACATGTTAATATTTAATATTTAATTAATTATGAAAAAGCTCAGTTAATAAGGTTACTAATTAATAAGATTACTATACAACTTGATACGGTTACTAAAAAGGTTTTAAGGTTATTAAAAAATTTATAGATAACTAATAAATTTAAAATGTTATTTTTTTGACTAATTAAAGAAACTTAATCAATTGAGTAAAAGACATAATAATGTTACTTATAAAAACTTAAAAGTGTCTATCACATTCGCCATTAGTGTAGTTTAATGGATTGTACAAACAGTGTTGAAGGATTGGTATATATCTTTTTAGTCTATATTTTTAATATCAAATATATAATTAATTAATAAATAAATGGTGTATGTATTACTTTTTAATCTACATGTACAATATGAAAATTTCACTGGCACTGTAAATAATTGTTCGCTAAAAAGATATAATAATGTTTTCTACAAATTATAAAGATTTAGTAATATTTTTCAACGAATCATAAAAGTTTTACATAGTAAGGGTAAAATAAAGATTTAGTTATATTTTTTTCTACAAATTAAATTGCAACTAAACTTTCATTATAAAATAATGTTCATTCCTAATCAAGTTTGCTACTAATTAAAATTCATATATTATGTGGCTAATAAATTATTTATAAATAAATTATAATTTTAAATATTAATCTTTAATTTTGAATAAATCCCGGTGCAACGCACGGGTTCTAACCTAGTTTTTTATAGTTTTATATGCTAAAATGTAATTATTTCCATTTATATCATTATGTAAGAATATTATAAATTAGATTTAATAATTTTAGTTATAGAAATAATAAATATAAAAGTTATAAAAATATTTAAAAAATATTATTTATTAACCCGTATTGATCCGACAATTAAATCGATTGACCCGTGACCTGAAATCTCGAGCGGATCGCTCTCCGGGCCGGGTTTAATAACTATGGATAAGAGCCGTAAAACTGCGGTTTCATTTGGGCTGATAAACATAAATCGCATATTTGATGAAAAAAAAAAAACATAAATCGCATATTTTTCCCTTTCTGAAACCTAGGCACGTGAAAGAAAAGTCAAAAAGAAGCTAACAAGGCGCAGTCGTCCATACGGCCTAAGGCAAGGGCGATAAGTTGGACGCAAAGCTGAAATCCTTCGGCGAAGGTACACGTGACCGCCCATACGGCCATTGTTTGGTTGCAAAAATTAACAAGTACCCAAGAACCGTCCGCAACCGCAAGGCGGTGAAAACCAATAAAACTCGCGTCGCATCAACAGAGAGCAGCAGCAGATACGGTGAAGGAAGCCAAACAAGGCGGTGATCGTCTTTCGGGCCGCTAAGGATTTGAGGTAATTTAAATTTCAGTTGGGTCAATTGACCCCAACTATCCGCCATGTGGCTACGCCACTGTTTGTTACCATTAATCTTCGGAATTGCATTTGATAAGTGAAATTAGGGTTTCAATCAATGAGCAAAGTTTCTTGATTGAAATGATTTTAATTTTATCATGTTGGCATTTCTTGGAATTAAATATTATTCGTTTGTTGTGCCTGTTACGTTTAATTATCACAAGAGTGTATGATAATTCTTTTCACTGGAATAAGGGTTTGACACTTTGTATTTGCGTGCTGTTGACAGTGCCCATATCGGTATGGAGATAAAGACAAGTGGTAAACCAATTGATTCATTGTTAGAGACGGTGCTATGTATGAATATAAAGTCTTCTGATTATTTCAAAGAACTTTTCCGGTTAAAGACATTCAGTGAAGTCATTGATGAAATTTACAATCAAGTTGATCATGTCGAGCCGTGGATGACTGGGAACTGTCGTGGTCCTACTACAGCATTTTGCCTTCTTTACAAATTTTTTACCTTGAAACTTACTGTCAAACAAATGCATGTGCTGTTGAAGCATCCCGATTCTCCTTACATAAGAGCGGTGAGTCAAAACTTTTCTTACATTTATAATAGATATCTTAATATATGTGATTATTTCATTAGCACTGTTGTTTTGGTGTAACTTGGATAGGATTTAGTGAAACCTGTTCAGTGTTTGTTATCATTTTGTTTCTGTTTTGAAGTCTTAAAAGTTAAAATGCTTGCTTATTAGAGTGGAGTGCCTGTCCTATACTTGCCTTATTTTTTCTGTATCGCATGAAAGTAAATATGTTAATGTTATAATTTTATTGTTTTACCTAGCTGATTTCTACAAACAAAGCTTGAGGTGTTCTTGTTTCTTTGAGTTGCTGAGAGTTTGCCCCACCCACGTATTAGTTCCTTGCTATGTTTAGCAGATGCCTTCAATATCAAGGTTTGATGAGTCCCTTTTTCTGTTACTGAGATTTTCAGTCTAAGGTTTTCCTTAATGGTAGATCAACATTGACTTGAGTCAGTTCCCACTGTTTATTCGTTTTGCTTAGTTTGTTTCCGATGTTGGTAAGTATGGTTGGGGTAGGCTATTATTTGGAACTTTCCTTTGTATGAGCTCCTTATTTTGTTTATAAACTATAAACCAAGACATAAGTTTCGTGCATTCTTTTGCCTCTCTGTTGCTTTATTTTCCCCATTGCTGCTGCCTATCGTCCTTGCTTTATCTTGCTTAATTTCGATGCTTCTTTTATTGGTTTCTCAGTCAAGGTTTCACAAAAATAATTGATCAGCATTTCTTGTTTAACTATATTAATCTACTTATAGTCTGTGGACTATTGGTACGGGTAAAGCTGTTTGTTTTCTTGAATAAAGCTTAAAGTTTGTACTTTTCCCTTTTTCGTTTTTTTTTGGGGTACAATTGAGGTGCCAGTGGTTGAATTATGCCTTGAGCCATTTTGCATATAGTTAATGTCTTAATATATTGGTTGCAGATTGGATTTCTCTACTTGAGATATGCAGCAGATCCAAAGACTTTGTGGGGTTGGTTTGAACCGTACATCAAAGATGAAGAGGTAACTAGAAGGTTTGGCTGCTTAAATGTTCTGTGATATTTCGAAATTAATTATATAGCTTAAAACCTGTCTAAGTTGAGTAAGTACTATATTTGTTGCCTTAGTTCAGTATGTGACATGGCATGTTTCTCATGATTGATTTTGGTATAGCCTTCTGTGAAGTACTAAGACTCCTTGCACATCTTTATTTTAAATTTCATATGTAGATTGAAGTTGGTGTCAGTAAGATTTGACAATCAGGATTTCAGGGACAGGTTTATCAACCTTTTTTAATGTATAATGGATAATGGATATGGTTCGGGAAAATCCAGATTCATACCCTTCTGAGTTCAAGTTATCTACTAAGTTTAATGTATAGTGCATATGGCTTGGGTGAATTATTCGGATTTGGATCCTTTTAGGCTACTTTTTGGCTTGTTCTGTTTTGTGTCAATTTCTGATTGGGCCAATTCATCTTTTTGGGTTAAGGTCATTTCGGGATTAGGTTGTTTTAGGTTCATATTATTTCCAGTTTTTGGCAGGTTTGAGTTTTGGATTTTTTGTCAATTCGAGTTGGTTAAGGTTTAGGGCAGGCTTTCTTTGGTTCAAGTCGGCTTTCACTGGCAGCAAAAAATTATTATTTTAATTTTCACGTGGAAAAAGAAAACCGCAAACCATTTGTTACAGAAAAACGATTGAGTAAATGTTATTTACTTTCCATATTAGAAACTTTTTTTTTCTAAATTCTTTTTTCTCTTCTTCGATTTTTTGCATCTTCATTTATTCTTTTCTTTTCTATTGGTGAGATTGTGGGACTCATATAAAGCCCCTTCATGAAACTGGATTCTCAATTGTTGAATCTTGCTTGTTTAGCCAAAGTCAGGTTTATCTGGATCTGATCTCCATGATGCTATTTTCTTGTACAGAAGTTCTTTTACCAGCTTTATTATCTATTTGGTCTGTCTCGCTTCTTTAAATATTTTTTATTGCTGTTTAAATAACATCTTTTGGCTGCCTACAAAGCAAAGATAGCATCTACTAGTGCCCTTTTATTTGTGGAACTTTTGTTTATTTTATAGAAGCAAGGTTAAAATTATGATTTTTTTTTCCAGGAATTCTCCCCTGGATCTAATGGACGAATGACTACAATGGGTGTATATGTGCGTGATTTGCTTCTTGGACAGGTGAGATGGAATGAACATATAGCATGCTTCACAATGCAATAATTGTTCTTGCTGTCTATATGTGAATTTGCACCACTGGTTTAGTGATAACTGTCAGCCATTTAACAACATTCTGATCAACTTGCAATTATTTTAACTTAGCGTGAATATAATTAAGTCTTTATTCTGGGTTGGCTCGTTAAAATCCACAATTCACTTCACGATAAAATGCAGTGTGTAAGGGCAGTACAGCAGACGTCTGCAGTCCTCCTTGATAAATTAATTAGAGAGTGCATTTGATTTTATACTTCTATATACAGAATATATGCAAAGCTCATGATTACAGAGTTTTGAAATATACCCACTTATGAAGATTCACACATGAGCAGATCCTTATCTGATTATGATGGGTGTGTTGATGTTTGTATTAAATTCTTCTATGGATGGCCCGTATAAAATTTTGTTTGTGAAAGGAATAGTTGGTTAACTAATTACTAAAGCTAGATGTACATGCAAACATAGTACACTAGTAATATCCTGTTTTAAATCTATTTTGATCTATGCTAAAACCATTTGAAGTCTATTGTAAAGGTTTCAGAACAAGTTTGGCTGATATTTGAAAGACTTTCATGTGAGAAGCAATAGTCCAGAATATAATTAATCTAATTAGTTCCTGCTTGGTTTTCTAATGAACTTTAAATGCAAGATGACTTTTAAGCTATTTACTTCTGAGTTTGCATAGAATTTCCGGACAATCCGATTTTTGCTCTAGCTGCTATTGTACTTTCAGTAGTATGTTTAAAGAAGGTACTTTTTCTTGGACCCTCTTCAATCTCTCCTGTTTTTCTAAAAAATTTTTACCTTTTATTTTCAATGCATTTCGTTGGATTGCAGTGGTAGTGCAGGCCCAATGCATGCTTTGACTCATCTTGGATTGGAACTTGAAGCACAGCTAGAAGTTCTGTATAGGGTCTGGCACTCAACAGAAGTCATTAAATAGATCTTTTACTATTTACATCTACTACTGTAATCTCCTAGAATTCTTAGCATTTCATTTCTTTCGTTGAGTTTAATGTTAGGTTATTGTGTGACTTCCTTTACGTAATTAGGTTATTTGGCTTGATTTTTGTGTCAAGGGTGCAACAATTGTTGATTTGTTTATTGACTTCATGTTGACCATTATGTTTTCCATTTTCATTTGTTTTATAGAGGGAAAGAGTTGACACTCTGATTTTCTTGTTGCAGTATTACTTTGACACCCTTTTCCCCCGAATACCTGTTCCTGTGATGCGTCAGATTGTATCCAATCTTGAGAAGATGAAGCTGCCTACAAAACCTTCTGGTACAACTGGGGATTCGAACCGTCATGGATCCGATGACACTGCTCGCCGTCCACCATCAGTGAAAGCTGCACTTTCTGTCTCCTTTGGTCAGCGTGCTCCCCATCGTGCATCAACTAGGGACTCTTCTCCTGTGCGTCGCACCCATCCACCACCACCGTATGACAGATCTAGCACTGATGATTCCAGAAGATCTCCCAGCCGCCATCGCAGCCAGAGCCGAGAATATTCTGATAGAGAATATTCTGACAAGGACAGAGACCGTGACCGCAATAGGGATAGGGATAGGGACAGGGACAGGGACAGGGACAGGGGCAGGGATTGGGATCGTGATAAGGAAAGGCAGAGGGAGAGGGATAGGGGCAGGGACAGGGACAGGGACCGGGACCGTGATTGGGATCGGGATCGGAACAGGGATCGCGATTATGATAGAGAAAGAATAAAGGACAAGGAGAGGGATAGGGATAGGGATAGGGATAGAAGGCACGACTATGATCGAAGGTCAAGATACTCAGAGAAAAGGGATTATAAAGAATCGCATGATGATGATAGGCATTACGGAGTAGCTAGCTCTCATAGGAGCAGAAGCCGAAGTCGCAGTAGGAGTAGAAGTAGGAGCAGAAGTCGGAGTTTACTAGCAGGTAATGGTCATTTTGATCGTCATTCAAGTCCGCAGAAAGAGGGAGGCAAGGAGAAGTCATCTGCATCAAGCAACTTGGCAAAGCTTAAGGATATGTACGGTGATTTAAGTGATAAAAAGGAGGATGGCTTTGAAAGGGCACCGAGGAAGGACAACAGTGGTGAAGAGGTGATTAGGCTTGGTGGTTCTTCTTGGAAATAGTTCATCATCCTCATCTAGACACTCGATTTAGCACCTCCAAATTAGACTAAGGGAACGATAAAACTTAATGAATTTGTAATCTCTCTCTCTCTCTCTATATATATATATATATGTAGTCATGCTAGCTGGATTGACGAATGCACTCGTCGGCATTATTTGGCAGCTGACATGTATACTAGTCTCGCACTATCATCTTCAGTTTCTCTTATTTAAAGCTTGAAAACATTTTTTATGTTCAGAAAACTTGTTGCGCTATATACAAGGTAACATGATTTGCTAATTTTTAGCATAAAGGATGCCCTGAGTAATTTAGATTTTTTTTTCTCAAACGTTAGTAATAAATTCCAATCTTGTCAATTCTTGTTTAATTCGCTATATAATCAATCTTTTTTTTTTTTAAAACAAAACATAATGTTTTCTTTTTATCCCTAATGCTTCTTGTAAGAATGATTGATTCCTTTGGGGAGACATTTGACTATTGTTAATTGGTTATTTTATTTCTTTTCATTTTCCTTAACAGTACCTAGGTCCTAGGGCATCTGCCACATGTATTTTATCAAAGTGAACCCATGATTAATTTTTATTTCTCTCTTCTTCCGATTACATATTTACAGCAAAACCATGGGAAATTTATGTTCACTCGCACGTACTCTCTCGTTGCTGGGATTGTGTTGTTGGCCGAGTGCAGACATGTAAGCATGAAGCAAATTTCAAAGCTCTCAGCATGGAATTGGAGAAACTGAAAGCTCGGATGGATGATGTCAATTTTTTTTTTTTTGCCATCTATGGATGATGTCAATCGGAGGGTTGCTTTTGCAAAACTGCAACAAAGGATAAATGCTCAAATTAAGACTAAAAGTTTGGCGGACTGCTCAAATTAGAACAAACTTCTAATAGAATTATTTGATTCCACCATATAGTCATCCAAAAAAAAGAATAAATGTCTTCCTACAAATACAAAGTTTACTACAAATTCTTATTCCCTGACATGTTACCAATGTTTAGCCCCACTTTCAATAGAAACAAATTTTAAAGGGTAAGTCCCCAAATTCAGGATATTTATTGTCAAGATAATTGTGTCATTTATGGTGGAATCATTTGGTGGTAACAATGATGAGACATACAACATTACTTTATTTATTGTGATGAGAAATCATAAAGACAAATATGTTCAATATTAATAACTATATCCTAAAAATAACAAACTACACACTCCGTCCCTTTTTATCTGTCAGTTTTGCTTGTCCCTATTTATCTGTCATTTTTGGACCTAAAATACCTTATTTCCAAACTTACCCTTATTTAAAGTGTATGGAAAATTGGAGTGAGTTTGAATACAAAATAAAAGATGAGAGATGTAACCTTAATTGCAGGGGTAATTTAGGAAAGTAAATCAAAAAGCTTACCAAATTTATCAATTAAACTACTTTAACTACTTTTCTTGGTATGTACAATTCGGTTATTACCGACAGATAAAAAGGAACGAAGGAGTAACAAACAAAGAAACAATATACAACCAACATAAATTATAAATAAATCGGTTCTTCCATTATTGCATTTGAACCTCAAGAACAAGGGTTCAAAGGCGGGTGAAATCATCTCAGAAAAAGTAGAACATAAACTATAATCTACTCTAATAAATGTATCGTTGTCGTCGAAGGAATACTCTAATAAATGTAACAAACTAACAAATAAAAAAACAAAATTACCTAAGAAACAAAGCCAAAGTATAAAATATCCTGCTAATTAAGATAACAAATGAAAAAAAAATAAAATAAAGTCAACATAAAATTGCACAAAACCTAAATGTAGTAGGATTCGAACCTAAAACCATAAGGTTTCGATTGACATGCAGATGCAACTACCAATTGTCCCATTTCACTAACGAGTACACACTAACGGTGATGGTCGCTCGTCGATCAATCCTAGATTACAGTTCTCATAGGTGCTGGCTACTCGATGGCCCTCATTACATAAATTACTTTGGGAGGACAATAGGTGATATTAAATTGGGTATCCAAGGAGATTTGGGAAATTCTTTTTTTCCCGCACGCGCTGGGAATTTTCTCTGTCCTCGTGACTGTCTATCTTCTCGCTTCCTGAGAGTTTTTTGATCGGTTTCTGGGTCTTTCTTAGCGTTTTTTTCCTTTTTCTTGTTTTCCGGTGTCTTTTCTTCTTTTTCGTCGTTTTGGTGTGTATAGGCTAGGGTTTTCTCTGTGTTTTCAGTCTAGTGTCGTTGCCTGTTCTCGCTGATTGTTCCTTTTTCTTGGCCCTCTGTAGCGTTCTTCTTTGTGTCGTACGTCTTCTTGTTGGTTTTGTGTTTTTTGTTTTTTTAGGTTTGCTTTCTTTCCTTGGGAGATCTGACTCTGGTATTCCCGCCATTGTCAGGGACTCAGAAAGGACGCACTCTCGTCTTCAATCTGGTTTTATGTCTACTTATTCTGTTCAATAATGATGGAAGATCTGTTAACTGTTGTAGACACCCATCTTTGAATATCCTTAAGAAATTACCAAGGGCATTTTAGTCATTCTTCACCCCAGGGGCATTACTGGTCAACGTGTTCATTCTAGTCCTTGGTAGATTGTATCATAATATGTACCCTTTTAGTTTTTTTTGTTTAGCAAAACATGTCACATCAAGTTAAGACTGCTCGGTCAATCATGGGTTCTTTTTAGCCTTTGCCAAATTAGTCAGTAATTATAGGTTACAGGATTATAGTCATAAAGTCCAAAATAGGAGAAAAATCAAAGTTGTATGATTAATCCATTTCGTTTTCTGTGTTGGCCCGTTAGGTTTCTTTTTGTTTAGGCTTTTATCTGGGTAGGTGGGTTGAGGCCCATCTTTCTTATATCCCATGGTAGGGTGTCAAAGGTTGATTAGTTGCAAACTTTTTTTTCTATCCGAACAAAAAATTCAACAATGAATAAAGTGGAAGAAGTGTACATAGTGTACGATAGGTAATAATAAAACGAAATCAAAATGAAAAGCAAAGAAAAAAGAAAAGAATTTACATTCTCATTGTCCTAATCTAAAAACAAAAAGAAGAAGGCCGAAAAAGAGAAACAAAGCTCAGGTGCCCCTATTTGGCCCTTTCCCTCTTCTTGGTTCCATGACCCTCTTCAAACTCTCAAATACCAAAAGAAAGCAATCTCGATGACCTGCAAAAAAGGAGATGGAACAGAATGCAGAGACAAACATGTTTCCCCAGACTCAAGACATGAACACCATTGATTGGTGGCATGTCAATCTCCAAACAAATAAAAGAAAACATACAGGACAAAGAAACATGAAAAGGAAACAAAACAGAGGTAATACAACAAGGAAAAAACAAGCAAAACAAGACAACAATTTCAAGGATTCATGGCAACAAGCATACAACAATGAGATTCAAGAGCCTGGGGAAAGGTCAGCTTATTTAGGTCCATTTGGAACTCAGAGCAAGGATCGGTTCACATGACTGATATTTCGAAGTGGACCAAAGGGAAATGCAACAAGAAACAGAACACTCTAGGGCATGTGATTCAAAAAAACAACACAGCAAATCTTCAACAGAGTTCAGCAGCACTAAGCAATAAGCAGCAATGTTCAATAGAAAAGGATTGAACCTAAACAATCAAGACACAAAATGAAGGCCAAGACAGTGACCAACATAGTAATAGGGTAAAATAAGGACAGAGACATGTGCATACATAGTATTTCACATAGATATCATTAATTTGTCGCAGCTGCATTCTGGTGTCAATTATGCATTTTATTCGTGTTTAACAAAAAGGTGTAGCGTTTAGTACTCTGCAAGCAACACCATCAGCCAATCCTATGCACTAAACTAACACACATCGCATCACATCAGTGGCATCTAGATCATGTCCATTTATGATTAGGATAGTCAATCACATCAGGAAATAATTATAAAAACAGGACACACATATGATGCCTCACAACACCCAAGTCACATAAGCATAGCAGTATAGGTTGACCCTGCAGCATGCTTACAGCAGTTTTAGTCACTCACATCAAACCACATGTAGACATTATGCAGGGCAATATCACATAAGGTACTGCAATCAAAAGTAGTCATGAAGGCCAAAGCAAATAGGAAAGATGAATACAATATGCATCAAATAGGCATAGAATAAAAGATTTCAAGACATCAGTTAAAAGCAGAGCATCTTCTTTCACACACCCCTATACTTCCAAAGTCCAGTTAAGCAGTAAAAGTAACATTTAGCAGTAAGACACAAACATTTGAGGCATTTTGGCACTCCCACTTGCAACTAAATTAAAAGCATGCTTTAAACAGAACAAGAACACACTCATAATGACAGCATCACAGTCAAAACATACAGTTACATGTAAGCAAGCAGAAAAGAAGAAAGATTAAACGAATTCACCTGAATTTACTACCTCAACCGCCAGCTCGCCATTTAAAGAGCACGTGCATAAAATCAACCACATTTGCTAGGTTTAAGAAAAAACAAATGTAGACAAAGTTAGGAAAATAGGACATAAACCACTGAAATGTAAAAAAAAAAAATGAAAAAAAAAGAAAGAGAAAAGTGAAGTATGAGGGATTAAAACCTCAATAGCTCACCTAAGAATGAGCCAGTACTAGACCACCAGCTCAGCATCCCCTCCCCAATACAAAGGAGACAAAACTCGCAGAGGACAAAATCAGGGAGGGAAGTGAAAGCAAACTTTTTCTGGAATGAAGAATGAATAAAGTAAAAGGGCCTAACAAGGAAATAGGTCACCTGAAGAAAAGAACACAGGTTCAAAAATTCCCAAGGACGATGACTCATCACTACAGCTCACTGCCTCAAGATCCAACCTGCACCAGATGAAGAAAAATGAGGAAATATTGAAAAAATAATAGAAAAAGAAAAGAAGAAAAAGGAGGACCGTCGGATGAAAGATTTGACCTCTCCCTCCTGAACCTATAAATAGGGTCATCGTCTTCTTCGCCAAGGGGGAGGAAAAAAGGAAAGAGGGAAAAACGCTGCAAAATTGAACTCTGCCGTAAAAGAGAGAATCTAGGGTTTGTCACATCAAATCTTGGGGTTACGGTTTAGGGATAATCTTTCAAAAATTGAAGCCATAGGAAGGTTTATGATGGAGCAAGGGTAGATATAGTTAGATCTAAGCCGTCTTTAGGTTCGGGTAGAGAGATTTTTCGGTTTACAGTGGGTGTTGTCTCAAATCGAGACCATGGGAGTGTTGTAAACAACAAGGGGAAGTTGTGGCTAAATCTGGAAGCTATCCACGGTGGTGAATCTGCTTTGACGAAGCGGGGAGTTAGAGGGTGGTTTGAGGGGTCGTTTTTAGATCTGAGTTTCGGTTTGCGAAGTTTCAAAGGGATTTGAGTAGGGCATTAGTGAAACGCGGACTGGATCGGGTTGAAGCAGCGTTAGAGAAGGGTTCTAGGAGGTTTTTCAGCGGCGTTTACGGTGGAAATCGCCCTCATCACAACGGAGGAGATTCAGCGGCGGCGCTGCTGTAACGTGGGAAAAGGATAGGGTTTTGAGGAAGAAAACAGAAGTTGGGTCTTATATAGGCCGTACAAAGCACCAGCAAAGCGGTGTCGTTTTCGGTATAATTAGGTACAACTTTCCCCTATTTCTAATTTAGCCCTTAGTCTATCGCATTTAAGGCTAGTAATTCGTCAGTATGTTCAAATGGGTCCTTATTTCGAACATCAGGTGCAATAGAGTCCCTCTAGCTTAGTTTCCTTTTAATTTGGCCTCTAACTCTAGAAGATTAATAAAATTGGACCCCCTAAATTCAAAGTTTAGTGAACAAATTAAGTTTTCTATTTTACTAATCATATGGAAAAATCAATGAAATTTTTGGAAATACATCATATCCACGGTCATGCATTTTAATTTTCCATAAATGCTGTTGATATTATGCTCATTTGAGAAAATCAAATCGACACCGATGATGGAATAATCGGTTGAGATGTAGGCACAATTGTCCATTTCAATCCGAGTTTCCTAGGCTTGAGATATCTAAATGGGGGTCTTACCAATCAAGTGGAAGGTGTCCAAATAGTGTCTCTCGTATAACCACACGGTAAACATTTTTAAACCAGATTACATGCATCACACACATCCATGAATGCAATCAAAAGTCAAAACCAAGCAATTAAAATAAAGGATAAGTAAGTAGAAGGTAATTAAACTAAGTAGTAAAAGAAGAAGAAATTGGTTTAAGTAGCTAGTAAAAGAAGAAGAATTTTGTAGTAAAAGAAGGAGAAATTAGTTTAATTCTAGGTAATTAAACTAAGTAGTAAAAAAGAAGAAATTAGTTTAATTCAAGGTAGTTAAACTAAGAAGAATTTGGTTTAATTCTAGGTAATTAAACTAAGTAGTAAAAAAGAAGAAATTAGTTTAATTCTAGGTAATTAAACTAAGTAGTAAAAAAAGAAGAGATTAGTTTAATTCTAGGTAATTAAACTAAGTAGTAAAAGAAGAAGAGATTAGTTTAATTCTAGGTAATTAAACTAAGCAAAAGGAGAAGAGATTAGTTTAATTCTAGGTAATTAAACTAAGTAAAAGGAGAAGAGATTAGTTTAATTCTAGGTAATTAAACTAAGTAGTAAAAGAAGAAGAGACTAGTTTAATTCTAGGTAATTAAACTAAGTAGTAGAAGAAGGAAAGATTAGTTTAATTCTAGGTAACTAAACTAAAAGAAGAAGTAAACAGAGAAATTTAATTCAGGGTAATCTATGATAAGATAGAGGTCTAAGATTATTAAAAACCTATAAGGAAACCTTTAAAACTTAGCTCGGATAGCTTTTAAGCATTAAGAATAGAAACAACCAACCATAGAAACCAACAGTTAATCCTAGACTAGTCAGTGCCGTCATTACGACGGGCGTCGTGGGGGTGCTAATCCTTCCCCACGCGTACCCGATTCCCGGACCATAGAATCTCTGGTTAGAACACCGTTCATTAAGTATAGTGTTACCTCCGAGCTAGGGTTAACATTAAGCTTAATAAACTAATAGGTGGCTAATCGCACCATAAAAAAGATTAGTGGCGACTCCGTAGAAAGATAGATTTCCACTCGTAAAATAGGTCAATATATTGGCAAGATCATTGATGTTGAAGATCCTGATTGGATTAGGGGAATAGGAAGAAGCTTCCTTAGAATTAGAGTTGCAATTGATGTGAAGAAACCTTTAATTGGTAGCTTCAGGATTCCTAAATCTGATGGGTTCATCTTAGCGGATGTGAAATACGAGAGACTAGGAGATTTTTGTTATAAATGTGGTTTATTAGGGCACAGTGAAAAGATCTGTGAGGCTGCCGAGGATAGTAGAAACAAGTTCGGGCCCTGGTTGCGAGCTATACCAATTAGAAATGTCATGAAAGGTGATCAGAATAATGCTGGACACAAGGACTCTCCAAAATCCTCAGCCACTGACAATCGGGCTAACCCCATTCAAAACCCCATAAATTTAATCTATAATTCCCAACAGGAAAGTACCCTTTCTCGCACTCAACCCCCTCCCCACTTGATCCAAAATAACCTTTTACCCAGAAATTGCTCCCCTACCCAATCTCCCCACCTTTTGTCCATTATAGATCAACAAATCAATAGTCATCAACCTAGTCACCCCCTTCTGCAAACCCTTGTTCAAACTGAGCGAGACAGCAACAATCAGGTACAATCCCCTCTCTCAAATTTGGGCTGGAGAGATAAGGGTAAGGATATCCCCTCTAGCAGTGCAGATTATCCCTATGAACCTGGTACCTGGGAATTAGAGTCTGATCATTATATTGAAGAGCATCCTCCTACAAATCCTAACACCCCCCCATAAATATACATCCAACACCCTCTCCTCCTCCACTGAAACTCTTCCTTCAGCCTTCCTCCATACCACCCTATCTAGTCCCTTAAACTCCTCCCCTAAAAAGAGACCTAGTTTAGACTCTTCCTCCCTCTCAAGCCCTCTCAACCCCTCAGCTCTTGAACTGTATGCTTCTCCTACTAAAAAACAACATTCACTAAAAACCTCTTCTTCCTCCTGCAAAACTAAACTATCCTTCTCTGATGGCCCTGTCTCATCTCCCTGTACTGTCATACAAATCCCTGACTCTGAGACACCAAGCCAAGTTAATTCTAGCACTATTTCTGAAGAATACACAGTTGAGTCCCCATCAAAAAGTGAAGCCGAGGATCAAGAGAAAGCAGGGGAGTTAGATACTGACCTGCTATCTAAGCAGTTGGTTCCTGTGTTTAGGGACCTATCCCTCAAAAGACAACATAACCTACTTGATTGGAAGATGGATCAGAGCTATAGATAGAAAGCAAGACATGTGGAGTTGGAGAAGACTCACCAGAAAGTTTTTACTACTGATATAGTAGATAGTCAGATGGATGACCTGAATAGCTCTATTTGTCCCATGGAAGAGGGATCAAAATCTAATGTTCAGAAAGGGAAAGTTGCTACCAGAAGAGTCCAAAGGAAAAGAAGAGTTGTGAAGGGTGGAAAACAAAGAGAAGAAACCATTGTTATCCTGGAACAAAGTAGCCTATGGGAAGTTCCAATTTCCAGCGCTAATGAAATAAAGGAAGTGGAGAAACTGTATGGTTTGGGTGACTGTACCATAACAGTCACCAAATCAACATGAGATACCTATCGTGGAACTGTCAAGGCATTGGGCCTACCTTGACAGGCAATGTGCTTCATGATATTAATAAAGAGTATGGCCCCCAACTTATGTTCATAATGGAGACCAAAAATAGAAGCGATAAGTTGAAAAGAATGAGAAGAAGTCTAAAGTTTGTGGGTAAGTTTTATGTTGAACCAGATGGTATTGGTGGAGGCTTAGCTCTCTGGTGGAAAGATCAAGTGGAAGTGGCTATTTTAGGGTATTGTAAGAATCTGATAGATATTGAGGTCAATGATGCTGAAATTGATTCCAAGTGTAGAATCTTTTTGGTTTATGGTCCTACTGACTTTGATGAGAGACAGTTTATTTGGAAAATGATTTATGATAGAGGTCATAACATTAATATCCCCTGGATGTGTGTTGGGGACTTCAATGATATCTTGTATCACCATGAAAAGGAAGGGGGCAATTTAAGGGCTGAGCGTAAGATCAGGGGTTTTAAAGACATGATAGAAAGAAGTGGGCTAATTGATCTCAATTACCAAGGACAGAAGTTCACCTGGGTAAACAATAGAGACAACATGTTGATTAAGGAGAGGATTGACAGGGCACTTGTTAACATAAATTGGGTTGAGATGTTCCCCAGATCTCAAGTCTTCAATCTTCCTATCATGGGCTCAGATCATTCCCCCCTCATCATTGATTCAAATGTGGTTGATGGTAGATCTACTATGATGTTCAAATTCGAGGTTATGTGGACTGAAAACCAGGATTGTGAGAATATCATCCGAGAGGGTTGGAATACCACTTTTGAAGGATCCAGATGTTATCAACTTAGCCAAAAGCTAAAAAAATGTAAGAGGTTGCTTATTGATTGGAGCAGGAAGGTGGTCCCTAATAACCGCAAGGTGATTGATGAGTTGAAGAAGAAAATAGCTGACATACATGATAAAGATGCCACTGACCAGTGCTGCCAGCAAGTGGAAGAACTCATCAAAGAGGTGAGTGAGGTTTGGAAGAAGGAAGAACAATTTTGGTTCCAAAGGTCTCGGGTAAAATGGCTTAAATTTGGTGACAACAACACCAAATTTTTTCATCAAAGTACACTCCAGAGGAGACAAAATAACAAGGTGCTGCGTTTACAAGATGAGAGAGGCGATTGGAAGGAGACAGATGTTGAAATCCAGACCCTGTTCAAAGACTTTTATACTAAGCTGTTCACTTCTGATGGAAACAATGATTGGGATGAAGTCCTAGCCAGCATTCTTCCATTGGTGACCGAAGCTATGAACGATGCCTTGGCTGCAGAAATCACAAGTGAGGAAATCAAAGCTGCCACTTTTGAATTAGGTACTTTTCAAGCCCCAGGCCCTGATGGTTATAGTGGAGTGTTTTACCAAAAGTACTGGGGCATCGTTAGTGAAGTGGTTATTAATGCGGTAAAAGGTTTCTTTGAAGGGGGGAATATGCTCAGAGAGCTGAACAGAACCAACATTGTGGTTATCCCTAAAGTTAAGAGGCCCCAAGAAGTTGGTCAATTTCGACCTATAGGCTGCTGCAACTTCATCTACAAAGTGATCTCTAAAGTCATGGTTAATAGACTCAAACCCTACATGGAAGAGTTGATTACCCCCAACCAAAGTGCTTTCATTGCTGGTAGGCAAATCCAAGACAACATCATCATAGCCAATGAAGTATTTCACTACCTTAGACTGAAAAAGAAGGGGAGGAAGGCAGAAATGGCTTTAAAGATCGACATGAATAAAGCCTATGACAGAGTGGAATGGGGTTTCCTTGAAGCAGTATTGAACAAGATGGGTTTTCATAAAAACTGGGTCCATTGGATTGTAGAGTGCGTTAGTTCTGCGTCTTTCAATATACTTGTCAATGGAAAGCGGTCATATGTCTTTTCTCCATCTAGAGGTCTAAGGCAGGGGGATCCTTTATCCCCCTACCTTTTCTTGTTTGTTATTGATGTCTTGTCCAGGATGCTCAATAACGCTTTGGAGTCAGGAACAATCACAGGCATCAAATTAGGTAAATTCTGCCCTAGCCTTACACACATTCTCTTTGCTGATGATTCTCTGTTTTTCATGTCTGCTAACAAGGAAAATTGTGCAGCTTTTATGCATTTGTTACATACTTACAGCAAGGCCTCTGGACAGGCTGTCAATTTAAGCAAATCCTGTATTATTTTTAGTACTAACATCTCTGCGTAGGATAAGGAGGATATATCTCAGTATATGCACATCCCTGCGGCTGTGAACCCTGGCACTTACTTGGGAGTTCCATCTTTCTGGGGTAAAACAATGTATGAGGCCATGAAGTTCATCAAGGAAAGGATCCTACAAAAGATAAAAGGCTGGAAACAGAATTTATTGACTCAAGCTAGGCGTGAGATTTTGATTAAATCAGTGGCTGCTTCGATCCCCATCTACACGATGCAATGTTTCAAAATTCCAGTCAGAGTTTGTAATGAAGTCAACAGAGCAATGGCTGATTTCTGGTGGGGGCAGGCTAATGAAAAGAGCAAGGTTCACTGGATTGGATGGAACAATCTGACTACTAGTAAATGGAAAGGTGGAATGGGCTTCAGGGATCTCAATCTGATGAACAGAGCGTGTCTAGCTAAGCAAGTATGGAGGTTACTTGAGAACCCAGATGCACTATGGGCCAGGGTCTTAAAAGGTGTCTATTTCCCTCATGACAATGTCTTCACAGCGCGTAAAGGCAGCAAAGCTTCATGGGTCTGAACAGCATTACTAGAAGGGAGAAGTCTCCTAAAGGATGAGATTCAGTGGCAAGTCATCTCTGGATCTGACATAAGCATCTGGAATGACTATTGGATACCTGAGATAGGGAGAATTGAAAGGAAAGAAGAATCTGAAATTCCACCCGAGACTCCATAGAAAGTAGCGGAACTTATGGACACAGAGACAAGTGAATGGAACCTTAGCCCCATCAGAGCTTATATAACTGATAAGTTTGTAGAAGCTATAAATCTTATACCAATCAGTGGTGTAGGGGGCAAAGATAGGGTGATCTGACCACACAACAGGAATGGCAAATATAATGTGAAGACAGGTTACCATAGAATCAAAGAAAAGAATGAGGCTAAGGAAAATTCAGGTGCTTCGAGCTCTCACATCATTTCTGACAAGTTATGGAAGATGATTTGGAATACCACAGGGCCTAGGAAGGTAAAAAATTTTCTCTGGAGAGCCTCATTGAATCGTACCCCAACTAGGTCATGTCTGTTTAAAAGAAAATTTGTGAAATCACCTTTATGCCAATTCTGCCAGGAAGAGGAGGAAACAATAGAGCATTCTTTACTGCTATGTGCTTGGACTGTTGGAGTTTGGTTTGACTGTTTGGGCTACAAGATATATAGACAACAAATTACCACTTTAGATGCCTGGTTTGAAAAAGTAGTGTGTAGTACAGCTGAAGATAAGGGTGGAAAGAAGAGATTCCAAATGGCTGTTGCCCAAGTCTTGTGGAACATATGGAAAGAAAGATGTAGAAGCATCCATGAGAACTGCACTCCTGACCCAGTTAAAGTTATCAGATCAGCTCAAAAGTCCATCTCTGAAATTGAACTTGTGTTGTTGACTGAAGAGACAACGAAGAGGATATGTAGAGCTGAAACAGAGGAGAAATGGGTAGCCCCTGAAGCAGGCTGGATAAAAATTAATTGTGACGGCGCCCAGGATCCTCAATCCAAGGAATCAGGCCTAGGTGTCATCATGAGAAATGAATTACGGGTTGTGGTTGGAGGCTTCAACAAAGAACTTAAAGCTTGTTCAGCAATGATGGCAGAAACTCTAGCATTAAAGAGGGCCTCCTCAAAGCTAAAGAGATGGAATTGCAGAAGATTATTGTGGAGACTGACTGTAAACTCCTCCAGACAGAGATTATGAGCCAAATAGATGGACATTGGGAGATCAAGCCACTGATTAATGACATCAGAAAACTTTTGGGAGGTTTCAATCAAACCAAATTCTGTTGGATTAGCCGTTCAGCCAATAGAGCTACAAACTGGATAGCTTGTCAATCCAGGAAGAGGATGTGCCCACTTAACTGGGTGAATCAATCCCCATCCTCTCTAGTGCATATTTTGAGTAGGGATGGCCTTCCAGCCCCCCCTCTTTAGTTTTGTTAGTCTGACCTGCTTCTCTTAGGGAGATTACTTGTTAGCTTTTCTCTAAAAAGAGAGCAGGTCCTTTAGTCTGTTTCTTTCTTTCTTTCGTTCTCTTGTTTTAAGACTCTGTTACTCCTTGGAGTTTCCAGTTTTAATAAAACTTTCGATTTTGGCCAAAAAAAAAGGAGACTTGGGAAGAAAATGAACCAAGAGTAATGTGTAATTTTTTTGTTTACCTTTCTTTTTCATCAGTTCTATTCTAATGATAATTAGACTCTTTAATTGATGAAAACTTTTCCAATATTATACTTTTTTTTCATCCAGGTCTCAAAAAGTCCAAACTATCTTTAACCTAAGGCCGCTAAGACCCATTTAAGCTATTATCTATTTAAATTTAGTTTATTGTTCAAATTGGTCTTTCATATTTATGAAATGTTCAAATTATAAGAATTCAACCTTCTAATTTGGTTAATTAGGTCTTTAACGTTGCAAAATCGGCTCAAATTATTCATTGGCATCAACTGAATCTAAATTGTTAGGCTGATAAACTCGAAAACGTTAGGGACAATTAAATTGACTCTAGGGACTTATTTGAACCGATTTTGCAACATCAAGGACTTAATTAACCAAATTAGAAGATTAGTCATTCATTTGAGCATCTTCATAATTATTTTGATATATGAGAAATTAAGAGGGAAAGGTACCCAAAGTACTATATTTTATAGTTAGGTATAAGAGGTTCAAACTCAAAATTTTCTTAGAATGAATTCCAATTTCTAGCTATATATTGGGTAATTTAATATATATTTTTCTCAATTGATTTAATGTCGATCCCCATATGAGCCAAAGTTTATCCACAAAGAGATGGTCATTTGATTGATAGTTAACAACTTAAGTACTTAACATGAGTGATCAGGTGGGCCTTGATTAAGTTTCTGATGGCACAAATGATCAACGGGAAAAAAATCCTTTTATTTAACAATGTAAGAGCCACTATACATGAGCTAATTAAGTCACACTCACTCTCTCTAAAAGGGAAAAGAGCTCAGCTACTTATACGTGAAGGTGACATTGCAACATCCTATAACTAGATTACATCATGCACGCACGCCATTTTCCTTCAAAATGTTAACCTTTTCTTTTTTTCTTTTTTGCTACAATAATGAAAACACAGCTCGTTTGAAAGTAAAAAAGAAAGGAAAAAAAAAGAATTATTTGATAGGGCTCCATGCGTGAGCATGTTGTTGAAAGTAATACAGGTCATTCTCAGAAACGCAACTCCAGCATTTGCTATTCACACTTCGGAAACTAGGTTCTCTGGGGATGGTTAGAGGCCTGTTGGATCTGTCCAGATTATCAAATCACAAATTAATTTATAATTAATTATATATATAGCAAACATAAACAAATTAATTAACTTGAATATAAGGGTTACAGACTAGTTGACTTAACCCGTACCCTCAAATGTAGCATGTACCATGGAAACAGAACGGCGTACATGTGGATAATCGAGTCTAAGTCTAGGGATTTAAGTGATATAATTACCTTTGCGGGTAAAAGGGTCTATCGAAGAAAGGCATGAGTTGAGCTTTTGGAACCATCTCCTTTCTTAGCAAACGAACCTCCTCTTCTTCTATCATCTGATCAAGTACTCAATGTTATCCAAACCATAATTACTAGTATTTACTATATAATAATCACTATAATTAAATATATTAATTCATATTTGGAGTTTGGACTTTAATACACAGATACCTTCTGCAATTTCTCAATTTGTTTCTTCTGTATTTCCATTAGATATCTATTGGTAGCAACCTATATTATATATAAACCAAGAAAAATTATTATACTCCGAATTAGTAATGTAAATGTAATGGATGAGATGATCATGTCGTTAGTTAATTTAAGAAACTTTACCGAATAATTGAACATTGCACGCTTAACAGCTCTTTGTTCAGTGTGAAGTTTGAAATCTACTGGTTTTGTGTTTTCCTTGGCTGCAGGTTTTGGAGTAGCCTATATATACACACACACACAAACATTTAAGAATTTAGAGTTTTAATTACAGGGAGAGCATAGCGCAGCTATGTAAATATATTTATATACTAAGATTAAATATGCTTCAGTTTTATTACCTTAAGTTTGTCTTTTGGCTGGCAAATAAGAAAAAAAAAAAACAACAAAAGAGAAAACGTATAGTCAATAAGTTGAGTACATTAATATAAGATCTAGTCATCATGCCAACATGCATTCTTGAAATTTTTGGAGTAACCTAGGTGAAGTTCTTTATGTGTATTTAATGTTCCAATTCTATTGACAAGCGTTAAAAGTATAAATAAATTGGAAAATTCTATACAACTAGAAAAATTGACCAGAATTTTGTCCCACATGACGTGTCATTGCTAGTCATCCCATGTTTTGTAGCAAAACTCCACTTAAATAATGGTGGGATCAATCTATTGGACCAACCGTGTAAGAACACGTCATGGTGGACCAAATTTCGGATCAATCTTCCTGGTCATGTAGCAAAACTCAAACAAATTATTACTTTTTTTTATATATAAGTAGCACTAAAGATTATTAAAATTATATTTGTTCTCAAATGCTATGAGTAATAGTGAAATTAAACTGATGAGAGAAGGGGTACTTTTAATTGTTTTTCCAAAAATGATGAATAAATTAAAAGACAAGCGAATCTTACCATTCCTTTAGCAGAATTAGGATTCCAAGAACTAGTAGTGTTCTTTACAAACTTATTAGCAAAAACAAAAAAAGGCAAAAGCATCACAATTAGTATGAAGTAATTAATTACAAAAGAGTAGAATCTAAGAGGAACAATTGAACTAATAATAATAATAATAACAACTACCTTTAATGCAGATTTGGTGTGTGTTTTCTCCATCTTGGATCTCTCTGTGTTAATTCCTTGGACCATTACACTTATAACTGATCAGGATTTAAATGGTTGGGGCAAACACACAAAAACAACAATAGAAATCAAATAAGTTTGGAGATTTGTAACTTTCTTTTAGTGCTTTCTGTTGCAACATCAGCAGCATATATTTGCTAAGGGATTAATTTTGCATGCTCTTTGCTACCAAACTTTCTGATTAAATCTCCCTCTCATGCACACATATTTGATTGCCATTTCCTCCTAACTTCCTTCAAGAAAATCTCTTTTTGCCTCTCTTTTCATTAATCACATCCAATTAACTAATTAAATCTCTAACTTCACATCATATTTGTTATTAATGACTTAATAATTGATATATTAATTTCCCTTGCAAGCTTTTAATTAGTTTCAGCTCACCGTTTGGTATATTAATCTTCAAATTAAGTAAGATTATTATAAATATTAACTGATTTTATAATTTTCTGTGGAAATTGGATTTTTTTTTAAATATATATATTCAAGCTTTTAGAATATAAAACCACTACTTAGGTTTAAGAATTTTTGGAGAATTAATCATTAATATGTAGGCATATCCCTTACTAATTAATGAATAAGAATCATTTTTAAAAATATTCTGCAGCAGTTGAGAAGTTATATGAACCATGTATACTAGATGAGTACAAGAATGGTGGGAACTGATAAAAGAGCCCATTTTTTTAGTCAAGTGTCTTACAATTGTAGTGCTGCTTGCTTTTCTAGTTTATGTCAACTTTATATACATCAAATTGACTATTAATTAATGAAATTGAAAAGCAATAAGGCGAACAAAAGGTTGTTAACAAGTAACCACCCACTTTCAAACATTCTTTCTTGTTAAATCCGTTATCTAACCAAGCAAAACTTTGGTTGCAATTTACAAATTCTAGGGGAAAAACATAAGCAGGATCGATTTTGTCTTGTCATAAAGTTAAGAGGAATGTCAAACAGTTAGTTAGGTGCTGATTCGAAAATTAACCTAACTATCTGCATTTCTTCACATTGAAGTTTTGGTAGTATTTGTTTTTATTTATCCCCTAAATGCGACATAAGACTGAAAAGAAAAGGAACAAAAATTGCCACATTCGTTTGACATTGCAGAATAAACAGATGCTTTTTTCGCTGAACAAGGTTAATAGGATCGGAGTCGTCACTTCAACGCCTAGGCGTTACGGTCTATTATAGTAGATTGTCTATTTAAAGATCGACGTTTTCTTGCTAAATAAACAGTTCTCGACCTATCTAATCTTAACTCAAGCCCCAGTTCGAGCCAAGAAATACACGAACTTGAAAGAGTTTGTGTAAAGGCTTGAAAAGGTTGGATTGTATTGATGATGGCTAAAAGTTCAATTAGGGGTTTGACATTTAGGGAAAAGGTCATTTAAGGATCTAAATTTCAGAAAAAGGTCAAATAGGTGGCCAACCTTTTCAATTTGGATCAAATAAGGACATTTTCATGAAATTTGTGGACATTTTCAACAAATTAGGATAATGGAATGTTTATATATATAACCTAGAGAGAAGCACATTTCCATGAAATTTGTGGATATATATAAACTAGAGGGAAGCACATCCCATTATCCACAAATTTCATGGAAATGTCCTTATTTGACCCAAATCGAAAAAGTTAGGTACTTATTTGACATTTTCTGAAGTTTAGGCCCTTAAAGACCTTTTCCCTAAAGATCAGGTCCGTATTTGAACTTTTAGTCATTGATGATTTACAAAGGTATTCATACAAGAGCTATGTAAGTGTTGTACAAGGGAGAAATGATAGATTACAAAGAGTCATAGCTAAGGATGGTCTTTACAAGAGTATTAGTCTTAGCCTTATCACCCTTCCTCAAGCTATGAGGGCTAAGTAGAACTCGTAGCTTGTCTCGAAGTAGCATAAATCTTGTCCGAGTGAGTGGCTTGGTGAGAACATCAGCAATTTGATCAATACTGGAGATGTACTTGACGAAAACTTCTTACTTCATTACTTTGTCTCGAACATAATAACAATCAATTTCCAAGTGTCGCGATCATGAGTGGAAAAATGGGGGTGACAGTGAGGTATGTAGCACTAATTAAGATTGTCACACCATAACACATGTTTCATAGTAAAGGGGAAACCAATTTCAGAGAGCAAGGATTGCAGCCAATATACCTCATTCGGCCTCTGTTGAAGAACGTGACAATGTCCTTTGCTTCTTAGAGATCTAAGGGATAAGGTTAAAACCATATAGAAGATTGTTATACCTGTTGTAGACTTCCGATCATCGAGATTTCCTCCCTAATCCAAATCAGAATAAGCATGGATTTGGAAATGGGACTTTGCTGCAAAGAAAAGTCTATGATCTTTTGTGCCAACCAAGTAGCACAAGATGCACTTGACTGCAGACTAATGAGTCTTGGTTGGGGAGTGCATATATTGAAAGACTCTATTGTCGACATAGCCAATATCCGGTCTTGTATTAATAGAGAGGTATTATAGGCCACCAACAATGCAACGAACCAAGGCCAGATCATTAAATGGACTGCAATCATTAAGTCTCAATTTCTGTTGTGGGCAAGAAGGACTAGAAATTGAATTCGCCTTGTCCATCTTTGCTTTGAAGAGTAGTTCACCAATGTATTTGGTTTGTTTAAGATACATAACCATGGTGTTCTAAAAGACTTCAACTCCAAGAAAGTAACTCAAATTGCCGAGGTCTTTGATAGCAAAAGATATTTGCAGAGATTGAATAAGGGAGTTGATGACTTTGTCGTTGGATCCAGTGATAATGATGTCATCTACATAGATGACACAATAGATTCAAGCAGTTTGCAGACATGGCTAGGATTATTTGGATCAATAAAGCCAATTGGTTGTTCCATAAATACATCCTCATCGATTTTTCCATGTAGAAAAGCATTGGATACATCCAATTGCTTTATCGGCCAATGATGTTGAACTGCCAAAGAAAGAATGAGGCGAATTGTTTCAGGTTTGATTACCGGGCTAAAGATCTCAAGGTAATCAATACCAGGTCATTGGTGAAACCCCTTTGCTACCAATCTTGCTTTCAATCTTTCAACACTGCCATCTTTGTGCCTTTTTACTCGGAACACCCACTTGCACCTGACTATATTTTGAGTGTTTGCTCGAGAGACTAATTCCCAAGTCCCACTTTGTAGCAAAGCATTATATGTTTCAGCCATTGCTTGATGCCAATCTTGATATTTTAGTGCTTTTGTAGCCGAAGTTGGTTCAACAAGGTTATTGGTGATGTGTGGTGAAGCCCTTGGTTTCGGTTTCAGGTTTACAGTTTGGGATCTGGTTACCATTCGACGAGTTGGTGGTATTGAGGGTTGTGTTGGTTTGGTTGTACTGTATTTAGTGAGGTTTACTACAAGTGAGAGACCAAGTGATTTTGGTAATGCTTTTGAACTTCGGCTTGCGACAAAGGGTTGTGTTTTGTGTTTCAGTTGATTTTGTGTTAGTGGTTTTGGCTTTGGCCTACTTGGTTGATGATAATGGGCTTGCTGCTTCAGTTTTGGAAATGGACAACAAAATTAGTGGTGTGGTATTAGTCAGATTCGATGCCACTGGGCCAGAGTTCCCTTGGAAAGGAAATACATGTTCATCAAACACATGACATGAGATATACAATTTTTCATTGGAAAAGTCAAGGCAACGATGACCTTTGTGAATCTTACTGTAATCTAAGAACACGCATTTGGTTGACCTATGAGCAAGTTTGTGAGCATCATAGGGGCGGAGGATAGCAGAGACACTCGAAGGTTCGAAGTTTGGTGTAGTCGGGGGTATCTTGAAAAATTGATTCGAAAGGGCTTTTGTTTTTTAGTCTCTGTGTCAGTAGTCTATTTATGATGTAAACTGCGGCACCAAATGCATAAGACCAATATTGTAACGGAACGAAAGCATGGTTTAAAAGGGCCAAACCAGTTTTGACAATGTGCCTATGTTTTCGTTCGGCACAACCATTTTGCTCTGGTGTGTGTGGGCAAGAGCTACGTTGGGTAATATCATTTTGTGCAAGGTACTCTATGAGGGCTTGATATTCTCCACCCCAATCTACTAGGAAAGACTTGATTGGTCTGTCAAAGAACTTTTCAACAACTGCTCGAAACTTAATGAAAACATTAAGAACATTAGATTTGGTTTTGATTGTGAATAACCAAAAATATTTGCTAAAATGATCAAAGAAAAGATTATAATAAACTGATCGATCGATAGATTTTATTGAAGAAAAACCCCAAACATTGGAGTAAACAAGTTATAAAGATTCTTTTGCTTGAAAAGTAGACTCTGGAAAATCTAATTTCTTAGCTTTACTAATGCTACAAGCATGGCATGAATGAGATGGGGTATCGCTAGCCCTAATACCATATATAAAGGCTTGAAAGGTTGAATTGTATTGATAATTTACAAAGATATTTATACAAGACCTATGTAAGCGTTGTACAAGGAGAGAAATGCTAACTATGATATATTACAAAGAGTCATAGCTAAGGATGATTTTTATCAAGATTATTAGTCTTAGCCTTATCAGTCTGAACTCAAAGGGGCCGAAATTGAAACCACTCATTTGTTGCGGGAATTTTGGAACGCACGAAACACTAGACTTGGCAATTTCATATACAACACGATACGAAGTGTATATACAACACGACACGACTTAAGAGCTATTTAGCTGTGTTCGGGTTTGTCTTATCGTGTTTCATGTTTTTTCGTGTTAGACACGATTGTGATTATCGCGTTTCGTGTCAAAACACAATTAACACGTTTAAAATACGACTAACACGCTCAAATAATCGAGTTTATATGACAACACGTTTAATTGTTACCCAACATGTTTATGTTAACCTAACCTTATAAAATCTAACCTACCCCAAGTAATCTAACTCTGATCCGATAACAGATACCCGTGTAACAATGATTTAAGACATAAAAATATAAGAATCTTTATATGCCATGAATAAATAATTCTACAAACGTAAAAGTTTAGATATACCTGAGGTAGAATTTGGTTAAGCCACTTTGTTAGCCATTAGCATAATGTTAAAGAGAATAAATTGATTTCTCCCTCTTTACTCTTACTTAAGATTATGGTATTGTTTTCTGATGGAAAATGTTTTATTTTTCATCTTTTTTATAAAATTTAATGAGAAGATGGAGAACCAATTTATATATTCAGTCATTTAATCTGGTACATCCATCAAATAGCCAGTTTAACGGTTGAGATTCATTTGACTATTAAATGTACTTAAATATCTCCCCATTGACATAATTAGACAGATTTGATATTAAACCACAATAATGAGATGGAGAACCAATTTATATATTCAGTCATTTAATCTGGTACATCCATCAAATAGCCAGTTTAACGGTTGAGATTCATTTGACTATTAAATGTACTTAAATATCTCCCCATTGACATAATTAGGTAGATTTGATATAAACCACAATAATGTTGGTCAAATTATATAATCACCTAATTAATGTAATTGACAGCTTTGGTATCGGTCCACATTAATTATGATCAAATTCTAACATTCTCACATTGGCCCGATTAAACATTTAGTATTAAAATTCAATAGTTGCACATATAAAATGATAAATTTCTTCATGTTCATCATAAATACCATGTATAATATAATAAATATGGGTTATGGCGGTTGTTTATTAATAATGTTGGTCTAATTTACAAAAAAACCAAAAATTATAGAATATCATCTTAATGACCATGATGAGATTCGAAGAGCTTATCTTTTGAAAGGTCCTTGCCAACCAAAAGACCACAACTTTCCTCAAAAGAAAGTTGGTGGTAAATTACGGCGTTTCAATCCTCAATGGTTCAAGGATCATGAAAATTGGTTAGAATACAGTATATCAAAATATGCAGCATTTTGTTTATGTTGTTATCCCATGAAACCTGATTCTGGAGGAGAGCAAGGGGGAAGTAATGCCTTTTTTTGTTGATGGATTTACAAACTGGAAAGATAAAAATAAACTACAACTTCACATTGGAGGCTCTAACAGTGCTCATAATGTTGTATGGAGAAAATGCCAAGCTCTTATGAATCAGAATCAACATGTTGATGTCTTTATCAACAAGGACTCCGATCAAGCCAAAAAGGAATATTGGACTCATTTGACAGCTACGATTAATTGCACTTTATTTTTATTGCGACAAGGATTGACTTTTTGTGGACATGATGAATCTGATCATTCTAGCAACCAAGGTTACTTTTTAGAGTTTTTGTGATTTCTTGCTAGTTATAATGAAACTATAAACAAAACTTTGAAAAATGCACATGGAAATCTTAAGCTAATAGCACCGACTATACAAAAGGACATTGTTAATACAGTTGCTAGTGAGACTACTTCTGCAATTATTGATGATCTTGGAAATGAATTTTTTTCTATCTTGATTGATGAATCTCGTGATATATCATTTCAGGAGCACATGACCGTTGTTCTACGTTATGTGGATAAGAAAGGAAGAATAGTTGAGCGTTTCCTTAGTCTTGTTCATGTTTCTAATACTTCTGCTTCATCAACACCTAAGGATGCTCTTGAGCATGTGTTTATAGCTCATTTATTATGTTTCTCTAGAATTAGGGGACAAGGCTATGATGGAACAAGTAATATGCAAGGAGAATTTAATGGGCTTAAAAGTTTGATTTTAAGAGATAACGAGCGTGCTTTTTATGTTCATTGCTTTGCACATCAACTTCAATTAGCACTTGTTGTTGTTGCTAAAAAACAAGTTGAGATCACATTCATCTTTAATATGGTTGCTAGTGTGATTAATGTTGTTAGTGCTTCATGTAAGAGAAAAAAAATCTTTCAATCAAGTCATATGATAAATGTCAGATAAACATTACAAACTGGTGAAATTTTTACTGGTCGTGGGTTAAATCAACAAAAAACCATAAAAAGAATGGGGGATACTCGTTAGGGTTTACACCATGCGACTATCATAACCTTGTTTACTATGTTTTCTTAGTTGATTGAAGGACTTAAAAATATTGAAGAAGATGGAACACACTCAGAGCAAAGAGCTGAAGCTTGTATGTTGTTGAATTGTTTACAATCTTTTGAGTTTGTGTTTAATTTGCACCTAATGAAAAATATTATAGGGGTTACTAGTGATTTATCTCAACCATTGCAACAAAGTGATCAAGATATTATAAATGTTATGGAGTTGGTTAGTGTGTCCAAGCAACGATTACAAATGATGAGGTGATGGAGGATGGCAATATTTACTTGAAAAGGTTTCCTTGTTTTGTGAAAAAAAAAAACAAAATAACATTGAATGGAAACTAATTTGAAACTAAATATAGCACAAATCTTGCTAATGTGAAACTAATTTGTAAGTAGTTTATCTTTCGTTCCAATTCAATCAGAATTGAATGGAAAAATAGACAGAAACAAAACATTGACAAAACCGAAAAAAGGCCAAAAGGAAAAGTTTGTTACACCATTAATTTAAACTCATTTTCTTGTTTCATTTTGGATCGTATCAAATTGATTTCAATCATAGTGAGTGAAATTAGAATACGAACAAAGAAATCAACAAAACATCGTTAAGATTTTCGCTTCTGCAAAAGGTAAGTGCCATGAACTTATTAACTCGATATTCTACATATGGTATCAGAGCCGAGTGTTTTGCATTGTTTTTATGGTATTCTTTGATATTATCGTGTTTGTGCTTTGAATATCATAAACACGAATGATTGATTATTATTTTTATGATACATTTTTTTTTAATTAATTTGTCATTAAATTTATTATGCATGTTTAAGGTTAATTTGTGTAGGCGTATTGATATTTAGTTTTGAGTCCTTGGTATTTATTTTCGTGGATTCATGGTATGAGCTTAATGATATATTCCAATTTGACAATGAACATGGAAACGAATAACAGGTGGAGGAAATCTGCCTGTGATCCACACTGCTCAAAAGGACCAGAGAGGTTAGTAGCCCCATGGAGAGTGACACTGACGTGTGGGTGTGATGTAATAATTTGCAAGTGCAAAAATCTACTATAGTGTAGTAATAACCAGAGTATTCCAGAATATCGTTCCCACATAAACTAATTAATCACTATACTTATTAATTCTAGACAGATAATCAATAATCAAAAGTAATTTCCAAAAGATTAATTGAATAAGCTATTTATTTCGAAGAAAACACTCTTAGGACTTCGGGGATTCACCTAATTAAATATTCCAACTATTAAGCATGTAAGATCTATAGGTTGAAATAACGGTCACTTCTAATTTACTATGATCCCTCTCGGGTTACACAGATACCCAACTAAGCAATTAACATCTCTCAAATGCGCAATGAATCTAATCAAATTCATTAAGATCATGCAACCAATTGTTATCGCATTAATCTAGGATATCTCTATCTAAATCTAATTTGTTTATTCTCCTAGTGCACGAATAATGCTTCACCTCTCAGTCCTTCACAAAATTTCTAAATTTGAATCTATGGTGGCCAATCATAAATCCAGCAATAAAGAACAAAAAAATAAATTCAACCAAGATACATGAAACTCAACCCAATATACTTAAATAATGGAAATATTGAACAAAGACTACATCCCTAACCCTAAGTTAGGGATTTTAGTTACACATATTCATAAAAAAATACCTAAAAAAAATTATTGAAAATTAAATTCATAACAAAGTAACAAGTAAAGAAGAAATCTTAGATTGATGTTGATTCGATATCCAAATTCTGCTAAATCCTTGAAGTCTTCTTCCCAAATATCAAAGAGAAATTTTTCGTATCTAAAAATCTGTCTAAAGCAACTCTAAAAGAGAATATTTATAGGCCCAAGGTCAGCCTCCATCTAATTAGGTTTAATTAATAGAGTTGTAATCAAAATAGGGAATTTTCGCAACAACTCCTGGCCATGACTTGAGAACTCCTGGCTAGGAGTTGTTCTGAATTTGTACACAGTTTTTTGTGTTTTTCAACAGCCCAAGTCCAAGGCAGATCTTTGCCAACATCTGGACAGAAGTTCTTCTGGTGAAAAAACACATCAATCAGCGGCTCACGTCCTGTACAGAATTAAAGCAACTCCCGATCAGGTCTTGAAATTTCCTAGTTTTTTCAAGTTTTAACTCCAAATTGTTGCTCCATGAGCTCTTCACTTCCTTAGAACGATCAATCCATGTAAAAATCCTCCAATTAAAGTCGTAATTGCTCCAAATTAGACCTACAAGCCATGAAATCATAAATATGAGGAGTTAACAATAAAAACCATAAAAAGTTTTAGACAATATGCAAAATATATATATCAACTTGACACTAATAAACACGTAAAACTAACACTTATCAGGGTGCCCCATGGCAACTATTTCAAGGATAAGAAGTTGCTGGTCAAGAAGGAAAAGGTGGGACTCGTTGCTGGAGCTGGATACAAGAAGGAGTCCAACTAGTTGGTTTATGGTATTTTATTGTTATTTCATTTATTTGTTTTTTTTTAAATTTTTTTTGTAAGATAATTTTATCATTTTGTAAATATCAAAGTAATTAGGTACCGTAAATTGTAGTTTTCTTTCCTAATTTGAATAAAAGTATTTATTTTTTTTAAAAAAAGGATAGTAGACATATTATATATATATATATATATTCGATTTGGAAACTTCTGTATTTCAAATTTATAGTAAATTCCTGTCTTTGTTGTTTTTTATTTTGTATCGACGTTTCAGGTAACCTTGAAGCGCGTGATCGACCGGCAAGTGTTTTGAGGTAACACAGCCGCTACCCGTGCTTGACTTCCAGGTAAGGACGTGACAAATGCATTTTTTTTATCAATAGATGAGGCTTAATCTGAGGTTTATGCGCTTCTCTCGGATCTCTTGATAAGGCTCTTGCTTTTATTTCTTCGATTTCTGTTGTTCCAATAATTTCTATAGAATTCATTCAATATATCGCAAATCTTGCAAATGTAAAACTAATATGTAAGTAGTTTACTTTTGATTCAAATTCAATCATAACTAAATGAAGAAATAGACATAAACCAAATGTTGACAAAATCGAAAAAAAAGGCTAAATGGAAAAGTTTGTTACACCATTAATTTAAACATATTTTCTTGTTTCATTCTAGTTACCAAATTGGTTTCAATCATAGTGAGCGAAACCAGAGCACGAACAAAGAAATCCACAAAACATTGTTAAGATTTCCGCTTCTGCAAAATGTAAGTGCCATGAATTTATTAACTCCATATTCTACATATGGTATCAGAGTCAGGTATTTTGCATCGTTTTTAAGGTATTCTTTGATATTGTCGTGTTTATGCTTTGAATATCATAAAAAAATGATTATTTTTATGGTACATTTTTTGATTAATTTGTCATTGAATTGATTATGAATGTTTAAGTTAATTTGTGCTGCAGATGGTCCCATTCTCTAGCACCTCCATGATGTTATAAATGGCCGGGTAATAACTGGTGTTACTGGATTTATAGGAATATTGAATGTTATCTGTGTGGGCGTGTAAATATTTAGTTTTGAATCCCTAGTATTTATTTTCGTTGATTAATGATATAGGTTTAATGATATAGTCAAATTCGACAATAAACATCGAAACAAATAGCAGGTGGATCTACCTGCGGTTCACACTGTTTAGATGAACCGATTAGGTTAGTTTACCCATGTAGAGTGACATTGATGTATGGACAACCCATGCCAGCTATTTGAAGAACAAGAAGCTGCTTATCAAAAAGTAAAAGGAGACACTCACTGGACACAATAGGAAAAAAGAAAGAAATGTGTGACCTGTTGTTGGAGCTAGACACATGAAAGAGTTCAATTAGTTGGTTTATGGTATTTTATTGTCATTTTATTTATTAGGCTTTTTGTTTTTTTTTTGAAGTTAATCTTATCATTTTGTAGGTATGAGAGTCTTTAGGTTACGTAAATTTTAGTTTGCTTTCTTAATTAGATTAAAAGTATTTATTTTTCAGAAAAAAAAGTTAGTAGGCATATTATACATATATATATATATATATATACACTTTTATACTTCAGTTACTTTAATTTGGAAATGGTATTTCAATTTTATAATCAATTCTTGTTTTCATTGTTTTTATCTGGTATTGACTTTTCGTGGAGTCTTAGAGCGTGTGATCTGTTGACACGTGATTCGAGGTAATACAACGGTTGTTTGTGATCGACTTCCGGATCAAGATTTGACAAATGTTGTTTTTTTTCCCAATAGACAAGGCTTAATCTGAGGGTAGTGGCTTCCCTCGGCTCTCTTGATTCAAGATACTTGATTTTATTTTTTTTATTTCTATTAATCTAATAATTTCTCTAACATCAATTCAATATAGAACAAATCTTGCTAATGTGTGATTTACTTTTACTTAAAATTCAATTAGTATTAAATGGAGAAACAAATAGAAATCAAATATTTACAAAACCGACAAAAAAGGCTAAAAGGAAAAGTTTGTTACACCATTAATTTAAATTCATTTTCTTGTTTAATTCTAGATCTTATCAAATTGGTTTCATTCCTAGTGAGCGAAACCAGAACACGAACAAAGAAATTCACAAACCATTGCTAAAATTTCCGCTTCTGCAAAATGTAAGTGCCATGAATTTACTAACTCGATATTTTACATATGGTATCAGAGCTAGATGTTTTGCATTGTTTTTATGGAATTCTTTGATATTGGCGTGTTTATGCTTTGAATATCATGAACAATAATGATTCATTGTTGTTTTATGATACATTTTTTGATTAATTCGTCATTGAATCGATTATGTATGTTTAAGGCTAATTTGTGCTGCAGATTGTCCCATTCTCTAGCACCTCAATGATGTTACATATGGGCGGGTGATGATTGGTGTTACCGGATTTATAGGAATATTGAATGTAATCTGTGTGGGTATGTTGATATTTAGTTTCGAGTTCCTTGTACTTATTTTCGTGGATTCATGGTATAGGCTTAATGATATAGTAAAATTCGACAATAAACATTGAAACGAATATTGTGGAGGAAATCTACCTACGGTCCACACTGCTCAGAAGGACAAATGAGTTTAGTAGCCCCATGGAGAATGACATAGATGTCTAGGTGGCCCATGACAGCTATTTCAAGCTGTAGACACCCATTTTTGGCCTTATATCCTTTAATTTAAATTAATTTTATATTAATTTATTTATATTGTTGCATCAGAAGTCTTTAGTAATGTTAGAAGGCATTTTGGTAAATTAATCCTTTTTAATTTTGCATTAGCATATTGTATCACATCCCATTAATTTGCATTAGAATGGTTTTGGTCAATTGTTAATTCATGTTGTCATCTTGATATATTAGCCTTTTATTAGTATCTATTTTTAATTAGATTGCATTCAAAAACCAAAAGAAAAAATACAAAAATATTTTTCATCCTTGTATTGAATAGCATTTGCAATTTCCTTGATTTCAATTCAACATTAACACTTTAAGTCATTTATCTATTTTAGACATATTACTTCTCACATTGCATTTGCAAAAGATACAAAAATAGTTTTTCAAGTCCTTCTCTGGTTAAGTGCTTAAGTTGCATTTCTTTTTACATATAATATTTGCTCCACTGGGGATAATAACGATAGTCTTTCATTTTTAATTTACATTAAGTTCATACACTTTTGGACCTTCACGTATCTTCTTGGACTTGCTTGTGATCTATAGTTAATTCAGAGGCCCATTTTGTACAAAATACAAAAGCAAAAAAACATTTACTGTGACATTTTTAATTTGCACCAAAAAGCCAAAAAATACAAGTGCAGTATTTTGCATTTTCTTCTTCCTTGGTTCTCTCTTCTCATAAGGTCAAGACAGCCTCCAAGCTGGTGAATGGGTGACCTACAAAACATGGAATGAACAACGATTTAGAGTTAGAGACTTCAAAAGGGAAATTTGCAAGTTCAGAAATAAGAGGATAAGATTAATTAATGCATCATAGCAGTGCTGAATAGGGAAGAAACATTTCGTGTGACAGTTAGCATTAAAATCCAGTCTCAAAACAAGGTAAAATAGCAAGTACGTTTGAGCCAAGTACAGTTGCATTTGCGAGGTTCACATCAGTTGCAAGTAAGGCACCAAAAACACAACAATAAGATCCAATTACAACACAACAAGGAAAACAACAAGTCTCATAAGGCTAAATGCAGAACCAGACAACTGGGAGCACACATAAACAGTCAGATTTTGCAATCACAATCCCAGAGAAGTTCCCTTAAGCATACAGTGGTCAATCATCAATTCAAAAGGAGAATGAAGCAATTGCAGCATACCACAATGGCAGAAAATTCAACTCGAGGCAAAGCAAAGCAAAATTTAAAGCACAAGGTAAAAGCAAATAGCTATCACAAGGGCAATTCAGTAGAGTTAAGAAATGCTATGAACAAGCACCAAAATGGAAAAGTATAGAGCCAATTTACCTCAATTTTCACAAGACATGGAAAGTGTAGCAAACAAATCAAGGTGGCAAAACAAATCGGAATTAGGGCAAGTAGTTTCATCAAGGCGATGTATTCAAACCATTCGACAAAACAATTCAAAATAGTTCTTTCAAGTATTCAAGCACCACCATTTCAATCTTACATTAAAACAAGGTTCAGTTATTAAGCATTACAGCCGACATTGTCAATACCAGAACATACAAAAAAGGAAAGGGAGAGGAAAGCCTTACAATGCCAGCTCGTTCACCCTTGCCACCTCACCTCCCACACGTGCACAACCAAATTGATCATGCAGAAAAAAAAAGGTTAGAAATGGGAAACAAAAAAAAATGAGGAAGCTTCCTTTAACTTTCGGGTAGTGAGCATAAAAAGGGGAGGCTTCGAGGTTTTTAGAGGAGGAGAATTTACAGGCTTTTACAAGAGAAAACTCTAAGGTTCTTAAACTCATTTTTTATAGTAAAAATAAATACAAAAAGGGAGAAAAAAAATGGAGAGTTTTTCGGGTTAAAAAAAAAGAGCTTAGAGTGGGACTTGGGAGTTTTGAGGCTTGGGTAGTTTTCTCCTTTCATTTTCGTTTTAGGGTCAAATATGGGAGTTAGGTGTGGTATTAGGTTCGAAGGGTTTCACTTTTTAGCAAGTTTATGTTGAATCTGAATGATGAAGACGAAGAAGGAGAAGTGAAGAGCAACATACCTCGGTCTAATGGTCATCGAACGATTAAGTGCAGAGATCAAAGGAGTTGATCTCGGTGTTGTCAAGGCTTGTTTGAGAGTAAAAGAGGCCTTTTTTTGCAAACTGAGATCGAAGATGGCTTTAGGTGGTTGAGATGAGTAGATTTGGAATTTTAGGGACTCGTCTACGGTCGGAAAAGGCTCCGGCACGGTGATCCGACTTCGAGTCTGGCCAAGACGCGATGGAGGCATGGCTGACGCAAAAATTGTTATACTTTAGAGGCGGCAGCGTGTTGAGAGTAAGAAGAAGTTGGAGAAAAGAAAGAAAAGATGGCTTTTATACAAACCCTGGAAACTGACCCGGTTCAGACCCGACCCAATCCGTATGACCTGTCCGGCCCACTTTGAAGTTGGGTATGGTTTTCATTTTGGGCTTTAATTTTTCTATGCATTTTGGGCTTTAATTTTCTTTATGGCTTGGGTTTCTATTATACATTTGGGTTTATAGGCTTTGATTAAAGATTTAATTTCATTGTTAATTTAGGCTTTAAATTTAATTTTCAAAATTTGGTAAAGTGGAATTTTGGTTTGATGAAATTAAAATTAGCTTTTAGAAATTAAATTAGTTTCATATGCAACCATATTTATATCTTCCTTAATCGTTGTTAATGCCATGTCATTTGAGATTAATAAAATGGATCCAATGATGGAATGATTAATTGGGACTTAGACAATTTTTGTCGGTCTTAATTCTTCTTTTCTAGGCTTGGAATATCCGGATTGACGTCTTAGCCAATATGAGTGGCGGGTGCCTGGAAGGTATTTCTCGTATAATTATTTGATAAAATTTGCATTTAACCGGAATTGCATTTACCATTTGCATTCATGCATTTAAAAATTAAGTTTAGTAATTTTATGGAATAATTGAAGAAAAAAAAAGGAAAAGAAAAAGGTTTCAAAAATTAAAAGAAAAAGGTTCATTTCAAATCAATGTTTTTATGTTCTAATTAAAGTTCAAAAGATCCAAAAAATGGGAATTGAAAATGAAATAGAATAAAATTATTTTCTTCAAAATTAAAAAAAGAATTTGTGCTTATGAATTGTTCTCTTTTAGTTTTCAAATAAAAAATCAAAAAAGAAAGAATTGAGTATTTCAAAATAATCAATAAAAAGGTTTTCAAAAATTCAAAAAAAATCAAAATTCAAAATCAAAATGAAGTTTTCAAAATATTCAATTCAAGTTTTTCAAACTTTTTAAAGTGGGAAAGATCCCATCAAGTTTTCAGAGTATTCAATTTAGGACTTTTCAAAGTGGGAAAGATCCCATCAAGTTTTCAAAGTGTTCAATTTAGCTCTTCTCAAAGTGGGAAAGATCCCATCAAGTTTTCAAACTTTTCAAAGTGGGAAAGATCCCATCAAGTAGTTTTCAAAAATTTTCAATTTAGGGAAAGATCCCATCCAATTCTTTTATAAAGTTTTCAATCAGGGGAAAGATCCCATCAAAGTTTTTTTTTTTTAAATTGAGTCGTTTTAACAGTAAGTTTTAAAGAAAATCCTCTCATACTACGAGAAATCTACCCATTCTGTGACATACAGAATACGTCGCATAAAGGGTAAAAAACGTTGCAGATGGTTATCTACGACATATTTTGCACGTCGCAATATATGTAGCATGTGAGTGTGTTGCTGATGCCCAACTACGACATGTTCGTCGCAGATACAAATTGTTTGCGACTGACTTTTTAGTGTCGCAGTTGACATTCATGGCGTCGTAGATTGTAGACCGGCTGGTCAAAGGTTGACCAGATTCCGTCTTTACCTCGTCGTAGTTTGTCGTTGTGGATTGTTTTGTATGTCGCAATTATTTTAAATGTTCGTCGCTACCTGTCGCAAATATTTACAAGGTTTGTCACAGTTGTATCATATGTATGTCACAAATATTTCAGATGTATATCGCAGTATTTACAAGGTTTGTCGTAGTATGTCGCAATATGTCGTTTAGTACGTCGTAAATGATTCTACAAAAGACATTTCTTGTCGCAAGTTGTCACATTGTTTGTCGCAACTTGTACAATTCATATATCATAATAAAATCCATAAATAACATACATTTCAAATGTAATAAAATCCATAAATAACATACATTTCAAATGCACCATATGGATTCTGTTCATAAATATATAATTAAACTAAACTTTTAGTTGAACAATTCAACTCCAAAGGACACAAAATATATGTTTGTCCCCACATTAGTACTAGACATATGTACCTGAAGCTATAAAATCCAAAAGTCATGTAGAATTTGTAGCTATGGTCAGGTGTCAAAAAGCATATATATACTAACTAGCTAGCTGTAAAACCATCCAAACTAGCTCAAGTTATCAAACTTTTCCATATCATCATCATTTCCACCATCACTAGAACTCTCATTTCTTTCAATATCATTTTGTCGTGAATGTTCAACCTCACGACCCAATGATGATGATGGATCTATAATGTTGTCTCTAGATGCACCATACAAAGAACGATAGCCTAGAGAACTCAACACACTAGGCAGCAGAGTAGTCCTCATACCAGGGAGTTCTTCCGTTGCCCACTACCGAAACAATTGCTTCATCTCTTCGGGTATTTAAGTAGGTGCAGTGGTAGGAAAAGTGGAGCTCCGAGTTGAGCTTTCTCCAAGTATATCAGTTTCTTTTTGCAGACCCCCAAAACCATATAAGTGTGATCGATTTCGATCATTAACTGCATTTGTATATGCAACCGGATCAGATACAACTTCATCAGCAGCATCACCATGCTTTTCTTTAAGGACAGCAATGTATTTGTCCTACAATAATTTTTAGATTGTAAAAAGATATAATTTGAAGTATAAATGCAAACATTCTTTGAACTAGTAAAATGACATTAATCTCTCATACTTACAAAGACAGCTTTTGACTTTGGATCCACAAAATCACCTTCTCGTCCTTTTCTTCTAGTATGAGTCTTATTAAAAACCTCTTTAAATGTTGGAGTCTTTCCCGATTCTTTTGCCTAAGTTTATTGTTAAGAGCAAAAGAAGAATAACCATCAATTTAACCTCACAAATGAAATGATAACAATTCATGTCAAAGTCAGTGACAACAAAAAGACATACACAGCAAAATAGAACATACCAAATCATCCTTCCACTTAGCAAAGCTACGTGGACCGGCTGTATGCTTAGTAATACCCCCTTCTTTTTGTGTGTTTCGACTTCTTGAAGCTCTTGCAGCCTTCTCCAAAAACTCCTTCGTAGACCATAGTTTGTCCACAAACTCATTCCAAACCGGAGCTGGGATCCAATCTATTCTAAAATCTTTGAGTTTTGTATGATCAGCAGTAGTGTCAAAAGGATCAATGCCAGCTTTGCGACAAGCTGATATTCTTGCTCTACTAACTCCATCTCTAAATCCCTTATCAGACTTAGCATACCAAATGTCATAAACTGCTTGTTCTATATTGTTATCCCAACCATATTTGTCCTAACATATATAAGAAAAGAGGGATCATTCTCTGAAAACGGTAAAAAAGGAAAGTAATATGCCATACGAGAACTATACTTACATAAAAGAGTCAGAATCATAGCAACCATAGACTTACATAAGTGTTAATTTCCAAGAGTACTAATCAACATCAAAATCCAAGACATAAACATAAAGGAGGTCGAACTTTCCTATTTCAAGCAAATTCAAGATGAAAATCTAACCAACGAAAACAGAATGCTCCCTTGAATTCCATTAAAAAAAAAACAGCATTTTTTACCTCAAACTTATAAAAAACAGAACTTTTATATATATGGAAACCTCAAAAAACAACATCTTTTACCTCAAACTTATAAAAAACAGACAATTTGTATATATGGAAACCTCAAATAACAGCATCTTTTACCTCAAACATATAACAAACTGAAATTTTGTATATATGGAAACCTAAAAAAACAGCATCTTTGTTCTCCATTTACAAAGATATTAATCCATAAATTTATAAAAAAAGACTCTTACCTTAAATTCTTGCCACAAAGTTTCTTTTACCCCTTCTGGAAATTGAGTGAAAGTTGGGTAATATGCATTGAAACGATCCTTTACCATTGATGTAATATCTTGTGCAACATGGTTCTCCTTAAAGTCACTACACCATTCAATTGATCAAACTTCAAATCATAACATTTGTGACAACATAAATCAAACTTAACGAAACATATTATACTTACGTATTATCCAAAATATGAAGTTCTGTCCTCTTGTAAGGATCTGATGACACAGGTTTGCACCGATTATGGCCCCTTGTCTTCTGTCGAGTCCTAGTAGTGGGTAAATTGGTGGCTTGACCAGATTCTGCAACTCTATCATTCAATTCATCTCCATCCCTCAGAATCTCAGAATCTTCAATGGAAGGATTGACAATAGGGACCTCATTGACAATAGGGACCTCAGAAGGAGGTGCATAAGTGCCACGATTTTCTGCATTGACATTAGACTCTCCTCTATTGCCACTAGTTTTTGCAGAAAGTATACTTTTTGTTGTTGAGCTGATTTTGAGCCTCTTGTTTCAGCCTCTTCCAGCCATTCTACCTACAAAATAGTTAATAAATATAAAAAATTAAATAAAGTTTTGGCCACTTATAGCAGAACCATATTTATGTAATGAACAAAAGATGAGCAACAGTACATATTAGGCATCGAGAAAAAATTCCAACTCAAAATTGTAAAAAGCAACTTTTACCTATTCAAATATATGAGACAACAAAAAATGGAACATATCACCTTTAGTTTTCATCATCAGTATCAGAGGGCAATGAATACGTTTCTTCATCTTCATCTTCTTCAGTGTCGTCATCATCATCTATATTTCTTCACCTTCTTCATCATCTTGATCCACTTCATCAACATCATCATCTCCTTGGATAGATAATCTTCCTTGAGATATGTCCACCTCTTCCATTTGACCTCCATGAAGAACACCTTCCCTATCAAGTTCATCCGATGGAATAACAATATTTGGAATCATTGCATCGTCTTCTTGATAAATAGGTTCATTCTCAACCGCATTTTCATCCGCAATGTTTGAGACTCCTTCATATCTACTCCTTGCTTTCACCTTATAGACAGCCCACCAATCTCGTCTGTTTCTTCCCTTGAATGGGAACGGACTATAATACACTTGTTGGGCTTGCTCCGCCAAAATAAATGGTTCATTAAATGCAAGTCTTGACTTATAATTAATCTCCACCAAACCATGACGAGGATGCACCTTAATGCCTTTTTCGGCATCAAACCAAATACACTTCAAAAGTACTAACTTATTTCTACCAACATAGTCCAATTCAATGATATCATCCAATAAACCATAGTAATCTCGTTCATAATCATTGTAAGTACTTCCTTTCACCCACACCATACTATTCATTGTTCGTTTGTGCTGCCTATATTCTTGTGTATGAAATTTAAATCCATTCACATTATATCCCTTGCAAATTGTAGCCATGTGTGATGGACCTCTAGATAAATCACATATACGACTATCAACACCATTTCTATTTGAATCAACCTATCTCCAATTGTGACACTTACATAATGTCTCAACCATGAGGGAAAATTCTGTTTTTGAACTTTCTCTAGTTCCTCATTGGTTATATTTGGTCTTTCTCATAGCAGCTCGTCATCAAATTTCCTAGGTGAGATAATTTCAAATATTTATTTATCTAAATTGTAATTTGTAAAGTAAAAATATCAAGTGACTATACTTACTCAACATATGGTGCAACCTCGTCACAGTTCATCAAGACATAAAATTCAGCCGCATTGTAATCAGCATCACTAAGCCTTCGACGAAAACTTTCTTGGCTACTGGTCGACCCAGATGATTGAAAATGGACAAACGATCCACTTGATCCATCTCTCCCCATCATCATTTCGAGGATCACGATTTTTTTTTTTGCCAATAACAAATGTGATTATATATCAACAGAAATAGAGTTTAATACAAGAACAAAGGAACCAAACAGCAGAAACTCAAGAAGAATAATGGAACGGCAGCTCCCTTACTGCCAGAGAGAACAAGATGTAATCTCGCTAAGTAAAGGAGCTCAAAACAAGAAAATTAACTAGGGGGCGTTGGGAGGCCATCCCTGCTAAGAACGAAGGTCAAAGAAGGTGGGGGTTTGTTCACCCAATTTTCAGGGCACACCCTCTTTCTACTTTGGGTTGCCACCCAATCTGCCACACCATTGGCATTTCTACTGATCCATTTAATCCTGCATTGCTCAAAACCACCCATAAGTTTTTTAATATCAGTTACCAAAGGGTCAATCTCCCATATACGCTGCTCCTTGCTAGTAATGCTCTGTTGCACCAGTTTACAGTCAGTTTCAAGGATGATTTTATGAAGGCCTCTCTCCTTGGCTCTCAGCAGGCCCTCTTTGATAGCCAAAGCTTCAGCAATCAGTGGTGTACGGGCTTTAATTTCCTTATGACAGCCATCAATAATCAAACCTTGACCGTTTCTCATGATAACTCCAAGACCTGCCTCTTTAGTACTTGGATCCTGAGCTCCATCGCAGTTAATCTTAGTCCACCCTTTTTCGGGAGCAGTCCATCTCTGAACTTCAGCTTTATGACCTGTATGTGAAGTCTCTTCTGACAGCAAGACTTGTTCTAATTCAACTATAGCCCTCTGTGAAGTGTGAATGACATGAATGAGATATGGGATTTTCTTTTCATGCACGCAGTGACACCTCTCTTTCCATATGTTCCACAGGATTTGAGCCATCGCCATCAGAAACCACTTCTGTTGTTCTTTTGACCCTGCAAACTTTTTTACCACAAACTCATACCAATCATCAAGAGTAGTGATTTGATTTCTATCGACTTTATAACCTATGTCCAAGCCAAACCAAACACCTACAGTCCAATCACATAGCAGTAAAGAATGTTCTATGGATTCTTCCTCCTTCAGGCATAATGGGCAAATAGGGGAGTCAATAATTCTCCTCTTAAACAAACATGCTTTGGTAGGGATTTTGTTTAAAACAGCTCTCCATAAAAAATTCTTAACTTTCCGAGGCCCACAAGTATGCCAAATTGTCTTCCATACTACATCGGATATAATATGAGAACTGGAAGGAGAAGATGAATTACCTGCCCTTTCCCCTTGCTCCTTAACTTTGTGATATCCAGATTTGACACTGTAGTTTCCATTGGAGTTCAATGGCCAGACAAGCCTGTCATGACCTCCTTCTTGATTGATAGGTATGAGTTCTATTGCTTCAGCCGAGTTGTCTGAAATGTAGTTTCTGATGCTCTTTATCTTCCACCTTAGCTCTGATCTATCCATGATGTCAAAAACTCTTTGAGGGGCATCTACTGGAATCTGAGCACCTTCACTTTTCTCAATTTTTCCAACCCCGGGGATCCAAGTATCATGCCAAATATTAATTTCAGAGCCATTTACAACATGCCATTGGACTTCATTGGCTATGACATCTCTCCCCTCAAGCATTGCAGTCCATACCCAAGAAGCTCTCCCACCCTTTTTGGCCTGAAAGATGGTTTCATTAGGAAAATAGAGACCTTTTATGACTTTTGCCCACAGAGCTTCAGGATTTTCAATCAACCTCCAAATCTGCTTAGCCAGACATGCTTTATTCATTAGAGCTAAGTCCCTAAACCCCATACCACCAATCATTTTGCTTGAAGTGAGGCTCTTCCAGCTTATCCAATGGACCTTGTTTTCACTTTCCAGTTGACCCCACCAAAAGTCAGCCATGTTTCCGTTTACTTCATCCCTAATTTTCTTGGGGATTTTAAAGCATTGCATGGTGTAAATGGGCACAGCAGAAGCTACTGACTTTATGAGGATTTCCCTTCCAGCTTGTGTGAGTAAGTTTTGCTTCCAGCCTTTGATCTTTTGCACTATCTTTTCTTTGATAAATCTCATAGCTTCACATTTGGACTTACCCCAAAAAGATGGAATTCCTAGATATGTCCCTGGATTGTCAGCAACTGGGATTTGTAAAATTCGAGCTAGATCCTCTTTGAGGTGATTAGAGATGTTTGAGCTAAAAATGAGGCAAGACTTTCCCAGGTTTATTGCTTGGCCCGATGCTCTACTGTATAGCTGCAAAATTCTCATAAATTTTGTACAATTCTCATTGTTAGCTTTCATGAAAAATAAAGAATCATCATCAAAGAGAATGTGTGTTAAACTAGGGCAATTTTTACCTATTTTTATACCTATAATTGTTCCAGACACCAAAGAGTTATTGATCATTCTGGACAGAACATCAATAACTAAAAGGAAAAGGTAAGGGGATAGAGGATCCCCCTGCCTTAGACCTCTAGATGGGAAAAATGATTTCTGACCGCTTTCCATTGACAAGTATGTTGAAAGACGCAGAACTGACGCACTCTACAATCCAGTGAATCCATTTTTCAGAGAATCCCATCTTGGCCATGACTGCTTCTAGAAACCCCCACTCCACTCTATCGTAGGCCTTATTCATATCGATCTTAAGAGCCATATCAGCCTTTTTCCCTTTCTTCTTCAATCTCAAGTAGTGGAAAACCTCATTAGCTATAATGATGTTGTCTTGTATTTGTCTACCAGCTATGAAAGCACTCTGGTTCTGGGTGATCAACTCATCCATATAAGGTTTCAACCTATTAACTAGTACCTTAGATATGACCTTGTATATGAAATTGCAACAGCCAATAGGTCTGAACTGTCCAACTTCCTATGGATTCTTCACCTTGGGAATCACTACAATATTGGTACTATTGAGCTCCCTCAACATGCGACCTCCTTCAAAGAAACCTCTAATCGCTTTGAGCACAACCTCTTTCACAATTCCCCAATATTTCTGATAAAAGATCCCGCTGTAACCATCAGGCCCTGGAGCTTGAAAAGTCCCTAGCTCGAAAGTGGCAGCTTCTATTTCTTCATCGGTCACTGTTGCAGTCAAATTCAAGTTCATATCTTCAGAGACCAGATTAGGCACACAACTCAAAACTTCAACCCAATCACATGACCCATCAGAATGGAACAGCTTCTCATAAAAATCTTTAAAGACTTTCTGAATTTCAACATCCTTTTCCTTCCATTCGCCATCTTCCCCCTTAAGCCTAAGCACCTTATTGTGTTGCCTCCTTTGAATAGTACTCTGATGAAAAAACTTAGTGTTGTCATCCCCATATTTGATCCATTTAACACGAGATCGTTGAAACCATAATTGCTCCTTTTGTTTCCAAAGCCTACTAATTTCATTAATCAGTTCCTCAGCATTTTTACATCATTGTTCACTGGCATCCTTGTCTTGAATATTGGCCAACCTCTGCTTGAGATCTTCAATGGTTTTATTATTATTGGGAAAGACCCTACGGCTCCAGTCAATCAATAATTTCTTGCACCTTTTTAATTTCTGCACCAACTGATAACCTCTCGACCCTTCAAAATTGGAGTTCCAACCCTCTCTAATGACAGTCTCGCATTCTTGGTTTTCTGTCCACATTACTTCAAACCTAAACATTCTTGTAGATTTACCATCATTAGGGGTAGTGTCCACAAGCAAGGGTGAGTGATCAGATCCTATCATAGGCATATTATAGACCTGGGAGTTAGGGAAGGATTCAATCCAACTAAGGTTAACCAGTGCTCTGTCAATCCTTTCTTTTATCAACATATTGTCTCTCTTGTTAAGCCAAGTAAAGCTCTGGCCCTGGTAGTGCAGATCAACCAGCCCACTTCTATCAATCATCCCTCTGAAACCATTTATTTTCCTATAAGCTCTCAGCTTCCCACCTTTTTTCTCATGATGGTAAAGAGTATCATTAAAATCCCCCACACACATCCAGGGGATTTCAATATTATTACCCCTCTCATTGATCATTTTCCAAACAAACTGGCGTTCCTCAAAATCAGTTGGGCCATAAACCCAGAAAATTCTGCATTTAAGGCCAGTTTCCTCATCAGTTACCAAAGTATCAATTAAATTTTTTTGCAATACCCCAAAACTTCCACTTCAGTTTGATTTCTCCACCAAAGTGCAAGTCCACCCCCTATACCAACAGGATCCACATAGACTTTCCCATCGAACTTAAGACTTCTCCTCAATCTTTCCAACTTTTCTCTCTTATTCTTTGTTTCCATTAAAAACAAAAGTTGGGGGCTATTCTTCCTGTTTATATCATGAAGCTCATTTTCTGTCAAGGCGGGCCCAATGCCTTGACAGTTCCAGGATATGTATCTCATATTGGTTTGGTGACTGTTGTGGTAAAGTCACCAAAACCATTCAGATTGTTGAATCTGCTCCAATCCTCACCTAGCGAGACAGGGACTTCCCACAACCTTTCTTGCTCAAGGACAATAATGCTTCCACCTTTATTCTTACTTCTTCTTCTAACTATCCTTCTCTGCTTTTGTACCCCTCTAGCAGATATTTCCCCATTATGAGTATTAGAGTCATTCCCAAAGAAGATAGAACTTTGGACTTCCTCGGCCATGCACACCTGATCTTCATCTGCATTAAAGACCTTTTGAGCTGTTTCTAATAGCTGGATCTGTCGAGCCTTCTGCCGACAGTGGTTGTAACTCTTCTCCCCCTCTAAGGTGAGAGGCCTTTTTAAAGAAAGATTTCTAAGGACAGGAACCAGTTGATGGGTAACCATTTCATGGCATATTTCAGATCTTATGATGCTGGTAGGGCTTCCTCTAGGAACCTCCTCATCAGGGGGAAGTTCCACTATGTAACTCTCTGTTGAATTAGACAAGGTAGTGTTGCTAGAAGAAGCAGGTTGTTTAGGGAGGTTGGGAAATAGGTTGGTAGCTTTAGAAAACTGGCGATGGATAGGTGTCTGAGTATGGGTTGGGGAGGGAGAAGAGATAGGTGATGTATTTGTAATGTTTTTCAAAGTCGGTTGTTTCTTGAGTGGAGAAGAAAGAGTAATATTATTAGAGAAAACAGGATTCTGCGGACTAATAGGTTTGGGAGGCTCCATAAGTCTCTTCTTTGGTGAGAGGTGGGGGAGAACAAGGCTATGCTGAACTGAAGGGCTAGAAACATGCTTTTAGTTGGTGTTTTAGGGATTGTCTGGTTAGAGATATGGCTCGAAGAAGGGTCTTCCTCTTCAATATAGTAAGAGCAGGGTAATTCCTCCACCCCTTTCTCCATAGTATTCTCCTCCTGACTAGCTTGCTGACCATCTGATCCTTCTCCTCTTTCCCAATTCATCCCTTCCAGAGAGATAACCTCATTAATGCTACCACTTGGGTCAACTGTATCATTCCTTCTACTAGACCTATCAGAATCCACATTATTCGTATTCATAGGATTCTCCTTTTCTGTAGCTACTGTATCCTTTTTTGTAGTAGTTCTAATGGGAATAGCCCTCATCCAAGCACCATACTTACCTTTCCTGCTCCCCAAAGGTATACAATCCCCAAGGTTCGCACAGCTTTTCTCACTATGGCCTAACATGCCACAATGGTAACAAAAATCACCTAATCTTTCATATTTAAGTTCAGTATTCACATATTCACCATTACTCTTAAGGACTCTGAAATTCCCTACCAGCGGTTTGCACAACTTTACAGCTACTTTCAATCTCAGAAAACTCCTTCCATAACCACTAACCCAGTTGGGATCTTCAACTTCAATAATCCTTCCTAAGGATGCACCAACTCTACGAGCATTATTAGCAGTCATAAACTTTAACGGAATATTATGTACCTGGATCCAGAAGGAAATCTCCTCAAACTTGATTTCGCCGACCGCCAACGCATATCCCATTTTTTCAGGCATAGGTGATGCCCCATAACCGTCCATGGGCCATTACACAGAGCGAATTCCATGCTCTTCCGATCTGCAAAAGAAAACCCATATAAATTTGGCCCAAGATCGAACACTTTCAACAGAACCCTAGGAGGCCAAATTGATTGCATCACATTCATCACCCCTCGACGATTCAAAATCCGATCCGAAACAATCTTCCCGATTAAACCGAATAGAGTAGCTTCACCAATAGATTCGCTCTCGACTACCATATCTACTACCAGGTCATCCTCCATAACCTCCTGCTGACGATTTCTATCCGCAGTCATGGCCAAGAGAACAATCGAAAAGCTAGATCCTCTGTTTCAAGTGCGTCCTTTCTGAGTCCCTGGCAATGGCGGGATTTCCAGAACCAGATTCCCCAAGGAAATTAAAGCAAGACCTAAAAAAAGAACAACACAAAAACAGAATAAGAAAACACGATAGACACGAAACAAACAGGAAAAGAAGTCAAAGAAATGGAACAATTTTGATGCTACAGGCGTCAGATCTAAGATTGAAAACTAGAGAAATGCACATAGTTTAACACAAAATGATAAGGAGAGGAGGATCGTAGAGGATTAAGCATGGAAACAGGAGAAAAAAGCACGTAAAAGAGAAGAAAACGCTCAAGAATCGATCGAGAATCCCAGGAACGAGAAAACCCATAAGGCTTTATTACAAAGAAAATTTCCCAGCGCGTGCCTAAGCGCGTGCGAGAAAAAAGTTATTCTGAGGATCACGATTCAATCTTGTATGAATATGGTCCTCAAAATAATGTGAGCAAAATGTTAAGATTTCCTCAATTAGATACGCTTCACATATAGATCCTTCAACATAATTTCGATTCCTCACTTTTTCTTTAATTGATGTAAGAACCTAATAATGTATATAAATGTATAAGTTGTTAAGTTCAAAACATATATAATCATAAATTGTTAAAGGAACACAATGCAATCATGTACCTTTCAAAGGGATACATCCATCTATAATGAACAGGTCCTCCAATCTTAGCCTCGTAAGCTAGATGCACTAGCAAGTGTTCCATGGAATCGAAAAATCCAGGTGGAAAAATCTTTTCCAACTTACAAAGTGTTTCCACAATGTTCTTTTCCAATATCTCCAAATGTTGCCCCCGTAACTCAGTTGAGCAAATATCTCTAAAAAAATGGCAAAGCTCAGTGATGGCATCCCAAATTGGTCTTGGCAAAACGTCACACAAGGCAACTGGTAGCAATCGTTGCATAAAAATGTGACAATCATGACTTTTAAACCCTTCAAACTTGCAATTGTCCACATTTACGCAACTAGCTATATTTGAAACATAACCATCAGGAAACTTTAATTGTTTAACCCATTCACATACAACTTTGATTTCATCCTTGCAGACACAAAGAAGGTGGTGAAATTCAGAAGCTATATATGGAATGGAAAGCTTTACAACTTCCAATCAAAAGCATAAATTCAGAAGCAACAAGTTTAGCCATGTATATACATACTGAACATATATCAAATACATTGTTTTTCCTAAAAGGAACTCAAAGGGTACCCTAAGTTTTTCCTGCAGACTGAAAATTTTTTACCGAGAGAATAAAAAATATTAATAAATGGGGCCAAAACAATCTTAAAAGCATATACAGGAGAAAAACAAGTCCTCCTTAAATACCCCAAATACTCATATCATGTGTCAGACTTATATATGAATGATATAGTTCCTTTAATAAAGTTTCTTTTAGTAATTTTAAAAGAAAGACAATTATTTCAACTAAACTTTAGTAATATGATATGATAGTATGTATTATTTCTCAATCATTATTTGGATATATATAAATTTTTGCTAACAAACAGTATAGGTACTAACTAATATATAAATGAGTCAAAAATGGCATAAATTCAAAGCTCAGACCATGATGATAAGCCACAACTACCATCAGAAATTTGATTAGGCTGACTTAGATACATTTATATTTTGATAATTATGTAATAACAACCATAATTCAAGATTATCTTTTAATAATATCCATATATAATTTTATATATTGATTAGTAAATATATATGTCCTTCCCCCCTAAAATACATTATGATCATAAAATTAAACAAAACTGTTAGTTAGAATATCATACTGTAACTAGCCTTGAAATTTATGTGCTTGTAGGCTAAGGAATTAGGAGTTCAATACTTCAATGTTCAAACAATATATCTTAGGATATGATTTATGTTTTGTTGTTTGTGCCATGTTGCATATAGTTTTCACTGGTTATAGTGTTTCTATTAACTAAAAATTACTTCAAAATGATCAGGACAGTAATCTTCACCTAAACTTATTTTAAGAACAAACCAAAGTCCACAGGATCATCTTTAAAGTTGTTTGAAACTAGGGTGTTAGCAATTTTGTCGGCTAAATAATTCTAAAAACAACCCCACCAAAAATAAAAGTAGTACAATATGTCTTCCCCACCCAACGACCATCACTATTTTTCTTTAATGACAAAATGTAGGTACATCGTGAATTCATTTATCAAGCTTTGTTGGAGACAAAGCCATATTATTAGATTTTTTCCCTATGCATTATGCAATAATAACTGAAAAGAATTGGGAGGGAATAAGAGTCTTACCGAATTTAAAACTTGAAAAGGATTTGTTAAAGAGCTTTTATCTGGAGCAATCTGGATAATGGTATAAAATCCAGATTTTAACAATAGAAGAAAGCAAAATGAATGCTTTTTGGTTTTTCAGGATTAAAAACAAAACCCATTTCGAATTACATCAAAAAAACCTAAATTTATCCAAAAAAAAAAATAGACATACCCAGTTAATGAAGCAGCAGCAGCAAGTACCCAACTCTCCCAGTCACAAACCTTGCTAAAATCGTAAAAGACTAACACATACCAAAAAGATAAACAGACAAACACATCAATAGTTAAAAAAGGCAAATGCCTGAAACTACTAATTTCTTCTTAACGAAAGGGGGAAAGAACCATACCAGCGAGGAGGGAGGAGCAATGAGTGACCTTTGAGATACCAGCGACGACTTTGAGACTTTTCAAGGGTTTTCGACTGAATATTTGGCCAAGATTTTGCTGGATTAGGAAAGAGGAGCGTTAGATGTTGTGAAATTTTGGCCGGAGGCTTGGGTGGGTAGGTAGAGGCTAAGGTCGTGAGCAGTGACGCCCTTAGACTTAGAGTTGAAGAGGGGAAATAGAAAAGGTTAAACTGTGAAATGAAAGTGATTATGAACTTTTAGGGTTATAATTTCAACTGCGACATATATTTATTCACAATTGCAATGTTGTGCACGTCACAGTTGGTTTATTGTTTGATAATTTTTAATTTAATTAATTTAATCCTAAATTTTTTAAATTTATTACACTTAAAATATTAAACATACAATGGTAATTTGATTAAATAATCTAATTCTTTAAAAAATAATTTGCTAGTTAAAGACTCAAATTCAATTAAAATATATCTTAGCAAATTATATTAAATAAATTTTTACCATTTTTTTAGTTAAAAATCTTTATCTAATTATTTCAATTAATAATGTTTAAGTATAAAAATACTTAAATAAAAATATTTTTAAAAAAATTAGGTGTATGTTGACATTTGCGACAACCATTAAAGTATAAATGCGACTGAGTGGTTTGTCGCATATATAAAACTACATATAATTTAATAATTTAAACCAAATTAATTTCCATGTTTGTCGCTAGCTTGTCACAACATATGTCGCATATATGTACCCTAAGCCACTTCCGCAAAATATATATATGTTTGTCGCATAGCTTCCCGCGCAACCAAAAAAGTTCCCGCCAAGTCAATTGCGACTTGTTATGTGACAGACATCAGTTGTGTCGTAACTGGCATCGCAAGTTTGTTGTTGATGTTGTCGCACTTGCCAAAAGTTGCACAGGATTTTCGGACTCTTATGTCTATCGCAAGTTAGGCGCAAAGTTCGTCTCAAAAAGTGCCTTCTGCGACGAATTTTGAATGTCGCAATTTTTGTATGTCGCAGAAGGGGTAGATTTCTAGTAGTATTATGAGGAGCCCAAAAAGAGAACAAATAATAAACAGGAAAGAAAGACTGATTGAGGGGTTCAATCATCGCTTTCAACTCGCAACATTCCTATTTTAAAATAAAAAAAATCATTTATGATTGTTTATTTCCTTAATTTCCAAGATTAATTAAAGAGTTTAATGGCATGAGAATATTAAAAATAGAAACAATCAATATTAAAAACCCACAGTTATGTCTAGACTAGTCAGTGCCATCTTTTGACGGGCGTCGTGGGGTTGCTAATCCTCGCCCACGCGTACCCGACTCCCGAACCTTAGACTATGGTTAGAAAACCGTTTATTAGGTTTAGTGTTACCTTTGCCAAGCTTAGGTTAATATTAAACTTAATAATCTGATAGGTGGCTAATCACACCTAGGTTAAGAAAAGATTAGTGGCGACTCCCATAGATAGACAGTAGTTTCTTCTTAAGTCGTTAAACGGTAGGGTTCGGACCCCGGACCCGCACGTTGCGACACAAGGATATGAAGCTACTTGTCAAAAAGAAAAAGGAGACCTTCACTGGACACAATAGGAAAAAAAAGAAAGAAATATAAGACTTGTTGTTGGAGCTAGACACAAGAAGGAGTTTAATTAGTTAATTTATGGTATTTTATTGTTATTTTGTTTATTAGGCTTTTTGTTTTTTTTTTTGAATTTTTTTTAAATGTTAATCTTATCATTTTGTAGGTATCAGAATCTTTAAGTTCCGTAAATTGTAGTTTGCTTTCCTAATTAGATTAAAAGTATTTATTTTTCAGAAAAAAAGTTAGTAGGCGTATTAGGTGTATTATACATATATATACTTTTATACTTCAGTTACTTTGATTTGGAAACAGTATTTCAATTTTATACTTAATTCCCGTTTTTGTTGTTTTTATCTGGTATTAACGTTTCATGGAGTCTTGAAGCGCGTGATCGATTGACACGTGTTTCGAGGTAACACGACGGTTGTTCGTGATCGACTTGCGGGTCAAGATGTGACAAATGCTTTTTTTTTTTTGAATTGACAAGGCTTAATCTGAGGGTAGTGGGCTTCCCTCGTCTCTCTTAATTCAAGGTACCTGAATTTATTTTTTCGATTTCTATTGCTCCAATACTTTCTCTAAAATCAATTCAATATAGAACAAATCTTACAAATGTGAAACTAATTTATAAGTAGTTTGCTTTTACTTTAAATTCAATTAGTATTAAATGGACAAATAGAAAAAAATCATATGTTGACAAAACCGACAAAAAAGACTTAAAGGAAAAGTTTATTACACCATTAGTTTAAATTCTTTTTCTTGGATTGTACCAAATTGGTTTCAGTTCTAGTGAACGAAACCAGAACAAAACAAAGAAATCCATAAAACATTGTTAAGATATCCACTTCTACAAAATGTAGGTGTCATGAATTTATTAACTTGATTTTATACAAAATGTAGATGTTTTGCATTGTTTTTAGGCTAAATGCTCGGATCAGGGCCAAACATTTAAAAAGCTACAAATCAGGACTAAACCTTTCAAAAACCCTTCAAATAAGGACACGTTAAGACTGACGTTAGAGCGTGCATAACACGCGCGAGAGAAAGCGAGTGAGCTATTGTATGTTCAACACGTGTCCAAGGAAATTTGATATTTGCTGGAAAAAATAAGATTGTTAAATTAATTTAATTTTAAAAAGCAATTAATTTCCGGGCAATGAAAATAAATAATTTAGAGTAAAAAAAAGATAAGGGTAATTAATTAGTTTAGGTAACTAATCAGTACGTGATCTAATGTTAATAAAAAATTGGGCATTTTTGGGTTTAGATTAGAAAACAAAAAAATCTATTCGAATTGAAAATTTTCTATTTTGTTTTGTTAAATCGGTTTGGGGTTGTTGTTTCTTGGTTATTCGGTCCTAAATCAACCTTTATTCTGGGTTTTTGCGTTTGAAATTTGGGGTTTATTAGTTAAATTGACTGAAGACAAAAAGATTCGGTGGTGGTGGAGGAAATCGAGCACTGAAGAACTCTCTTGAAATCGAGGTTAGTGTTTAAATATTTAATGGGTTTCTGGGTTTAGTTATGTTTTTTTTGTTTACGGTTTAGATGAAAAATGGGGAAGCGTTCGCCTTGGGAGTTTCACCTATTGTCCTTATTATTCATATTCATCAACATTTTGATCACATTTTTCTGTTTTACAAATGGTCGGTTAAGGTTTGGCATTGCTCCTGCTAATTTGGCCATGGAAGTAGTAGATTATGAATATTCCTGCATATACATGAACAAACTAATGTAGGTTTACAAGAAAATGGGAATGTGTGATTTTTTGTTTAATTGAAGTTATTTAGTCTTTAGAGCCATGTTAGATTATAAGAAATGATAATTAATAATAATATTATTTTTGGGTTGTTTTGCTAATTAGGAAGATTTGGTTAGGGTCCTACCATGTTAGGGACATGCAAGGCAATGATTAACTTATCTAAACCTATCAATTAAAGTTAGAAACTTTGGAGCTCATTTAGCTATGCCACGTAGGCAGCCCCCTCCTCATTTTGCTATAATATTTTCTAATATTTGCTGATATTATTTACTTCTAAATTCCCTCATATTATTTGTCTTTAGCTCTTGATTTCGATTGGTGGAACTGCCTGCCATGGTTGATTTTTTATGTCGTTGGGTGTGAAAGGGCTCTCTTATCCTATAGGTATGTTGTTCTTATCATATAAAAATTTAGATTATGCCATATTCAACTGCCATGGTGCTTTGAGTCAATCAGGGTAGCCTCATTAATGCTTGCCGTTGAGATCTCATTGACATACCTTCTCTACCTCGGATTTTGCTTCGACACATCCCTCCTGATTTAGCCAATCTTATCTTCATGTGCAAACCATTGCCCAGCTTCTTAATTCCGCCTCCCCCCTTTCTGATGACTATAAATATGAACGTCTACTCACTATATTTTGCAATATCATTAATCTCCTTCTTTCTCTACCTGGTATGTAAATTTCTTCTATTTTACTTAGATGGTTTCCCCTCTTTCTTCTCCATAATTGTATTGCTTATAAGTCTCTTTTGGTTAACACTGCAGGTAGCAGCCATGAGGCGTGTTAAGATTAATTTCGTTTTCTTTGACAGAGATGTCAACCTTTTCTCTTATGTTCTTCCAAAATTTCTTATATTATATATATGCTATAAACTGATCATACATGTTCTTCAATTCTTTTGGTGGGTTGAATTCAGGGTGAAGGTAACGCCGCCCCTTCATCAGATTAGCACGGTATGTTACTTTTTCTATACAGTAATTAATTTTGTCCGTCGTTTGCTATATAAATTTCCTTCAGATTTGGCAACAAATAACAAAAGCATAGGGATGTGCCCTGCAGGATTCTCGACGGGTTGCATAATTTGCTTCTAAAGGTTTAAGCAGTCCTCTCTTTCTCTTGACGGAAACAGAGAGAGGCAATCATCGAGAGAACGAAAGAGTAACTAAGACCTGCCAAAATCAAACAGGTAAAATCATGTTGGGTCAAAATTTCCTAACTTTGACTATTGATTATAAAAAAATTATATAAAATTAAATTTTAAAAAATGATGTGTTGATTAAGTTAAATCTTAAGCTTTTCAAAACATATTTTTTGAAAATTTGATTGTATATATATTTTTTGCAATTAAAGGTCAAAGGTATGATTAGTTTGACCCAAAAGGGATAGATAATATGGGACGCAGGGAGTATGTGAATCCAGATATTCCTCAAATTGAAGATTTCAGGATGAGGTAACATGTGTGTAGTGTTTAGATATAGTGTTTTCAATTTTTTGGAAGAGCTCTAATACAGTTCATGGAAACAACTCTATAGACAAGCAGCAGACCAAGGAACCGTAGAGTTGACTGGACATGTAGAGAACACCCAGTTCAAGGCAACATAATCACAGCCTATATGTCACTTTGGCCGAGCTGAATGGCATGAAAGCTTCTGTGGCAAGGGTGAGAATTTGCTATACTGTGAAATATGTGTGTGTTGATTAGTTAACAAGAGATGTTACTGGTGAGAACCTTTTTTAATTTTGGATTTCGTTTTCAGCTTAAGAGGTTTAGATGCAGAGCTTTTGTCCGTGGGTGTGAATCTAAGTGATGTTAACGATAGTGTAGTGTCTCAAGTTACTGGCAAAAGACTTCTCGATGGTTCTCCATTGAAGAGGCTTAAAATTGAGTGAGTGAGTTTCTAGTATGTTTGTCATTGTTTGCTTTCAATACTGTTTGTTGAGATTGTGGATTCTAATGATGTTTTTATGTTGCTGTTATACAAATCTACATGAAGGAAACAAGTAAAGATAAATTGAAGGCTGATTGAAGAATGCCTATGCCTTGGAGTTTCCAACTGCAGTGATAATATTTGTATTAAGTTTTAGATATTTTCCCAAGTACATTATCAACGATTTTTATGTATTGTTTGCACTTGAAAGGCTGTTAGTTATGTTAGCTTGGACAATATATTGGGATTTAGGAATTCTGCATTATTGTTGGATAATATGTTTCATCAAATAGATGATCTCATTTGCAATTTATTTCCTTCCTTATTGTTTCGACAGTTGATATATTATTAATGGTTCGAATATACATTGAATAACCAAAACGGATCTTATGAAATGTTTATGGCTAAAGAAAAGAGTCTCTTTTTATACTCCTTTTACCCATGTTAGAAAATAATGAACCAAGCGACTCATTTCCCAGAATGGGGTAAATACCAAGATCTCCCACCTGAAACTAGTTTCCTGTTTTGGCTATATATCTTTATCTTTCAATTCTCATCATTTCTTTTTTCAATTGTGATATTCTGATCTTGGGATTGTTAGACAAGCTCTTATTATTACCAGCATTTTTCTATTTGCTTTGTGACCAATGACTCAGGAAACAACCTCTGCAGAGTTAATTTGCTATGTGGAGAAAAAATGGTTTTAGTTGTATGCTCTGCTGGATATATAAGTCTTGACTCAAAGAAATGTTGTCTTCAAAGATAACCGAGGCATTTAATATTGGAACTTCAAACGATCGAGGGACTACTTCATATCAGAAATTTGAGATAAGCCCCCTATGATCCCTTTTGCTTTATAATAGACGTGCTCAGCTTGGCTTCTCTGACATTTATATTGTTTTCTTTTTGTAATTTCATTGCAATTCTAGGAAATAAGTTTACAAATCGTTTTTTGGTTTTCCAGAGTTCTTTCTTTGGATCGTTGGCTTCTTCTTTTTCATATCTAATCTAAACCTATCAAATAAAGTTAGAAACTTTGGGGCTCATTTAGCTATATGCCACGTAGGCAGCCCCCCCTTTCATTTGCTAATATTATTTGCTTAAAATGTTGAAACTCAAGCTTCTAGGTTTGGATATTGGTTTTTTCCAGAGTAGGGTGCCTCGGATTGAGTTGATGTTCAAAGTTGTTGGGTTGAAAAAAAGGTTCTTACCATACAGCCTTGCATTTGTTTTAGTGTGAATGCATATGTGATTGTTGACATTGTTCCTTGAGCCTCTTTGCTTTGCCTTGCCAATATCGAATTACCGAATTGGTTTTTATTAAATGGTCGTTTATTCTCTAGGTTCTGTGTTAGACACGCTTGGGAAGTTTGTGCAGGTTGACTTCAAGAGAATCCTGTCATTAATAACTGGCTAATGGCCACCAACATTTGCATGGTTTGAATCCAGTTTTGGTCCATTGACCCCTATTATGCCTCGGGTTCTTTTCCACGCATCCCTCTTATCTTGATGTAGGAGAGGGAAGCTTTGCGCAGACACTTAATTCGAGGTAGGACTTGCCCTTCTCCTTTCTTATCACTATAAATTTGAACCTTTGGCCATTAGTATTTCATTTATTTAAACATTGTGAACGTTTGTGTTCCACCCTTAGAATCACATTTGACCAACAATTATAAATGCTCAACCATATTCTGTTATAAAGATCATATTGGCAGCACATTTAATTGTCCACTTTTTTTTTCCCTAGACATGCAAAAGAGGAAGAACAATCACTCAAACAGAGTATGGAGAACAAAAACTCTGTCATGATATGAACAAAAGAATCGAGATCAATCCAGCTTACTTCACGAGCATTAAAAGAAACACCGAAACCAACAAAATACATCCTCTTCTCAACATTTTCGAGACACTCATTCTTATCACTAACTCCCAAGATTTGTATATATCATTCCTTAGTAGTTGCTGAAAAAACTCACTAATGCACAGAAAAATTACAGACCATGAATCGTAATTGACATAAAAATGTCGCACTCAACAGGTACCCAGAGATGGAAAGACCTGTGGAGACTTGGACCAGGGCCTCCACCTCAGTGAAGGATATGAAGAACTATAATATATGGATTTAGGAAAAATAAGAATAATTCTAGAGTCGATTATGCTTCTAATTTTGTGAGCTTGGCATTATCAGGACCCTTTTGTAAGAAGCATTTATCTTTGGAATTATAATGAACTATCTTTTGACTTAATTATCAGAATTAATCGTATACTTCTCCTTCTCGAAGAAGTCCACTATTGGAAACAAAAGATGCATTAAGTAAGAGGTTAAATCGGAAAGGATAACGACAGAGTTTGAAGATATAATTAATCTGACAACATAAAACTTCACAATTGGAGCAAAAGCTCAGTGTACTGTAATTGCTAATTTGACATCTCTGCCAAATGAAGCAAAGAGATGGCTTTAACAAACATATAGAAAAGATATATCTCTACCAATTTAATTTGTCAACGTATCATTAATTAATTCCAATTCAACATTAATGTTTTGGATTTCTATACTTCATAAGCAAAGTAATTTCTTACTTTTAACTTTTTTTTCTTTGCACCAATTATAACTTTTAATTTTTTGAGGAGTACTTTACAACTTAAATGGCTATAACCAATAGTTGACAGAACACAAAACTCAAATTCATATAACCAATTTTCCAATTGAAATTCTGATGTCTTAATATATAACTCTCTTAGTTCCCAAGGGCACACTCCAAGGGGTTAAAGCTTGGGACTTCTTGTGGGAGGTACCGGGTTCCAATCCTGGGATGGGCGGGGTGGGATTGGGAAATGAGAGGGCTACCTCCTATTGTGAAGCCAATTTCAATATCATGTTCATGAGTAGAAAAAAATATATATATAACCCTCTTACGACTAAAAAATATCACCACGACTTCTTATTTTTAATAATTAATTAAAGTCATTATTTAAAAAAAACAATAATAATTAAAGTATGCTATGCCAACTTGGTTCAACTTAAAACCTATGTTTTTAAATGCATAAAAACCATGTTTTTAAATATCAAAAATTTCAATAATTAAAATTCATAAACCTACGTTTTTAAATAGCAAATTCTACGCTTACAGATTCTAATTTAGGATAAAAGCGAACAATACAATATTGAGAACACAAATCACCCGCCGCGAAGCGCGAGCAGTATTACCTTGTTATATATATATTTCAAAAAAAAAACTTATTATATATATGTATGTCTGTCATGTGGTATTTATATTTATAATACTGGCTACTACTCATCACAAAAAGTAACTTATTAGGGTAATTAGTTAGACAGCTTTGAGAAAAAAAAAGATTAATGACGATTGATAATTATGGTTAGTAGTAGTAGTAGACTACTTCATTTCTGTGACCAAATTTTCTTCCTAGTCAGCAAAAGATTTTATTTTACACAAGACAATGGGTAATGATAAAGCAGTTTCTGTAACAAGTTGTTTTGAAACCTTAACTGCTGCTAGCAATTGTCTACTTCAGAACAAAGATAAACCTATGTTATTATGCAGAGAAACAATTCATTGTTTATTAGTTTAACGAGGCAGAGTAAATTCTATTCATACACTCTGAGGATGCTGTCTTCAGCTTCTGCTTGACAGGAAAGATTATAGGAACATATTTTATTCTTTTGGACAAGTTACTTCAAAATTGTAAGTCAGTGTTGATTTTGCATTTATCAGATTAAATTGTAAGGTATAATCTTTGCATTCCAGTATCCCAGTATGTTCTTTTAGTCTTTGTTGATCTTAAACAGGAAATTAAGTGGAAAATTCGTCCTAGATGTTGATGATCTTAGCTACAGAGATAGAAAATAATAGTATACAAGAAGGTAGACCTGGCAATCCGTGTCGCATGTCGTGTTTCGTGTCGTGTTTAGATAGGGTATAAACACATATTAGGGCTGACACGAACACGACACGATTATTATTCGTGTCACGAATTCCAAACACGAACACGATACCTGTTTATAAACGTGTACACGGGACACGAGACATGTTTACACGATTAAGCCGTGTAACAGGTCTTGACACAACACGACACGGTTGACACGATTCAATTTTTCATATATTCCAATTAACTAAAGCATACATATAATTAGAGCTAAAAATGTCTAAATTTAAAACAATAAAGATAAATTGTCCACAAATTAAAAATATCAATTCTAGCAAAGTTGGACAAAATAAGTAACTAAACAATACTTGAAAAGTCTAAAGAATGTGTTTTTGCATAATTTGAAGTTGAACAACAGAGAGTTGAATAATGTCCAATCCATGCATGCACACTTCTTGTCTTCACCTTGAGCTCTTTTGAGTTTTAATCTAGCAATATGTATTACAAACAATATGTAATATTTTGATTAGTAAGACAATAAGACAAATAAGCAAAACAACAACATTTTGAACATCAAAACAGTAACATTTTGAACATCAAAACAGCAACATCTTGAACAGCAAAACA
>AWUE01012489.1:0-49324 GCA_001974825.2 Corchorus olitorius
TCGGAAGGTCCAGTGTTGTTTAAAATTCCCAGTTTGCCCTTCCTCATCGGAAGGTGTTGTTTAAATTCCCAGTTTGCCCTTTCTCATCGGAAGGTGTTGTTTAAAATTCCCAGTTTGCCATTCCTCATCGGAAGGTGTCGATTTAAATTCCCAGTTTGCCCTTCCTCATCGGAAGGTGTTGTCAGCATTCCCTGTTTGTCCTTCCTCATCGGAAAGTATTGTTTAAGTTCACCAGTTTGTCCTTCCTCACCGGAAGGTGTTGTTTAGATTTCCAGTTTGTCCTTCCTCATCGGAAGGTGTTGTTTAAAGCCCATTCCTTCCAGTTTGCCCTTCCCCACCAGAAGGTGTTGATTTCATTCCCGTTATGCCCTTCCCCACCGGAAGGTGTTGACTTCATTCTTGTTTTGCCCTTCCCGGTCAGAAGGTGTTGTTTTCAATATTTTATTCCCATTTTGCCCTCCCCGGTTGGAAGGTGTTGTTTTCAATGTTTTATTCCCGTTTTGCCTTCCCGGTCGGAACGGTGTTGTTTTCAATATTTTATTCATGTTTTGCCCTTCCCGGTCGGAAGGTGTTGTCTTCAATATTTTATTCCCGTTTTGCCCTTCCCGGTCGGAAGGTGTTGTCTTCAATGTTTTATTCTCGTTTTGCCCTTCCCGGTCGGAAGGTGTTGTCTTCAATGTTTTATTCCCGTTTTGCCCTTCCCGGTTGGAAGGTGTTGTATTCGATATTTTATTCCCGTTTTGCCCTTCCCGGTCGGAAGGTGTTGTTTTCAATATTTCATTCTTGTCTTCAATGTTTTATTCCCGTTTCGCCCTTCCCCATCGGAAGGAGTTGTTCCTATTCTCTTCTTGTCGGTCCTGGTACATGTCCTATTTTCATACATAATAAAAGGTTTCAATTCACTTGAAGCAAAGAAAAATCAAAATATAGGTAAGAACTAAAAGCAACCTTTTTATTTGAGACCCATACTAGATCTAATTAGACTAAAGGGGTACCGTCATTTGACGGGCGTTCCGGGGGGTGCTAATCCTTCCCCGGGCGTAATCGACTTCCGAACCTAGATTCAGGTGACAAGACCGGACCTATAGGTTTAGTGGGTCCCATGCCAAGCCTGGACCCCATTAGGCTGGTTAGGTCAATTAGGTGACTAATCACACCTTAGAACTTTGATTAGTGGCGACTCCCTCATTTTAAGTCGTTAAACGGCAGGGTTAGGACCCCAGACCCGAACGTTACGACAAATGTTTCCAAGCTTCACTGTCTGACGGGTGAGACATCAATCCCTCAGCTGCCTTATGAGTATGATGCCAAGTCATATGGTCTGCTGTGGCTTTCGAGGCATACAACCTTTGCAATCTCGGAGTAAGGGGCAAATACCGAAGAACCGATTGCGGTATTCTTTTTTGCTTCAAATTGTCCTGCCTACCCTGACGTTCTTTGTATCTAGGTTTAGAACAAAAATTGCAAGAAGTTAAATCTGAGTCCTCTTTCCAGTACAACATGCATCCTCCGGGGCAAGCATTGTATTTGACAACAGGCAGCCCCAAGTCACGCACTAACTTCTTGTGCTGGTAGTAATCTGGTGGGAAATTGTTATCATCCGGTAACAGATTCCTAATGGCTGCACACATATCATTGTATGTAGCCACAGACATATTCGAATCGAACTTGATTGTCAAAAACCTAGCAACAGCAGATAATTGTGTTTCCTTGTCGCATCCGTCATACAAAGGCTGGTTAGAAGCTTCAATCACATTAAAGAATCTTTCATCCAAAGTGGCACACATGTTATCCTCATTAGTCGGAATACCTGGTTCATTAGCTTCTACGCCAACATTGTTGGGTCCTGCTTCACCTTCATGATGAGGAACAAAGTTTGGACGGGTCGAATCATATACCATCCGTTGATCCCACCTCATATGCTCATAATTACCCCAATGGGCCATCTGCTCCGACAATGGCTCAACTTTATCTTGCTCAACCAATCCTTGTCGTTCATGAAGTTGCCATGCCCCTTCACCATGAGCCGTCCAATTCCAATATTTCGGTTGGAACCATTTACGGTATAAATGATTCGAGACTTCATTTGCATCGAGGAAAACTCTATTTCCACATTTAACACATGGACAACGTATCTTATCCCCACTCATATAATGAAATTGACTTGTAGCAAATTTAATAAATTCTAATACCCCATCATAAACTCTTGCTTGATGCCTCTAAGCCAGGAAGATTCCGATCATACATCCATCTCCTATTTTTCCATTATAACTGCAACAAACAATATATAGATTCATTACAACATTGCTTATTATTGTTTGACTTATGTTATAAGATCTTATTAAACAAAATAGAAATCTTTGCTTTCTTGGTGAAAAAAAAAAAACACAATAGAAATCTTTCTGCACAAAAAAAAACATATATTTTTTTTCATATATTAACACAAAAATCAATTTTCACATGGCAATACAAACTCATATCAAGCGACAAACACCAATATACATTCTATAAGATATAATAATTTTTTTGCAATTAGGTCCCTAAACTTATCACTTTTTCAATTCTATTCCCCTAATTTTTAGATCTATGCATTCGCATCCCTCATTCATATATTCAACACAAAATCAATTTTAGCGTGGCAATACAAACTCATATTAAGCAAAAACACCAATCTATGTTCTATAAGACATTACCCATCAACTATTTCACCCAAACATGATTTTAAATAGTAAAAAATTATACACAAACTAAAATGATGAGAAACCATGAAAACTTACCATATAAATTGCTCCAAAATGAAAATGTGGCATGAAGGCAACAAGATCTAATGGTTCCTTTGGCTAAATATACCATAACAAAACCAACAAAAAGTTTGAAAAAAGTTAATATTTTGGGAGAAAATGAGCTCCTATTTTGTGCATGTAGCTGCTGCAAATGAGCTACTGCACAATTTAAAACATTCCAGCCAAAACGCTGCGGAAAACGTTTTTTCTTTTTTTTTTTGGGTTTAGGAATGACTATTAGGAATGACTTTAGGAATGACTTTAGGAACGAAAATATCTCCTGTTCCAAGTTAAGAATGAGATCTGGAACAACATTTGACTACTCAAATAAATCGAAAAATAGTATCAAAGTTAGGAACGAGATTTTTCATTCCTGATATTTGGAACGCCTTTTGGAATGACTTTGGTATTTTTCATTCCTAACCTCATTCCTAATTTGGAATGAAAATTTTTCATTCCTAATTTCTTGTGACAACCCCGTCCATTTCTAGTAGTGAGCCCTCTCCTCTCTTAGAATAACAAATATTTATTAAAATTTGTGGTAATAAATAATATTTAAAAATGAGAGAATTTAGAAAGGAGAGAAGTATTTTTAAAAAAAGTCATTTTTTTACTTAAAACTGTTAGGGATCATAATCACTGGAATTAAGAATCAAACACTCTACCACCAAACTAAATATCCGATGGTAAAATAGTCATTTTACATTCCAAAGTAGTTTCAAAATGTAAAACTACATGTAAAAAAAAATGTAAAAAGATAGTCATTTTAAAATGTAACTTTGTACATTAGGTTGAATGGGCTTTTGCTGTTAAGAATAATCCGGCAGTTCCTTATCAATATAGATCCCATGATTTTTTTTTTCATCATAATATAGATCACATGATTAAGAATAAAAACCATTATTATCATTAGATGAACTGCAAGTTTAAGTTTAGTATATTATTTTATAGATATAATATATATATATATATATATGTATAAGCTATTTACTATAAATTTTTACAAGTGTCTATATATTGTTAAATTACTTCTTAAGAATATATATCTAATATAATTAAATTATGTGTGTGTATATATATATATATATAGCATATAAGGACCATGTGATTTGTGGGCCTAACCATTCAAACCAGTGTCAATAATAGCAGCTGTCATAAAAACAAATTAAAGGCAATTTTAAGAAAGCAATGGCATCATCCTAAACTAAAAGAATGAATGCAAGTACGACATAAATAGTATGATTTATTTTAAAATATTGGTAGAAACAGATCAGGTTATTACACATTACCTTCCGAGGGAAAACTGATACCAGATTCAGAAGGGAATTCTCTACTAAGAGCTCGACACGTGTAATCTCAAAAAGTTTAGTACTGCCTACTTTTTAAGGTTAGGGTTCAAGTCCACTAGACATTTCCGAGTTCAACACTTTAACACAATAGAATCATATAAAACGAATAAAAACAAATGCACAGGCAGAGGAGAGGACTTCATTAATTTTCTCTCTTATTTATGCTCAAACCAAGAGGGAAAAGAAGTTTATTATAACCATGAGTAATTCAAATTTTTATTAATTTAAAATTAATCCTTTTTTGGGAAAAAAATCTTTTTTTCTTTCAATAAATATGTTTCTGAGAGAATGAATTTATGTTTTCATAATTCATCCTTAGTTCGGCAAAGAAAAAAAAAAGCATCCTACGGGTCACCAACATTAAGGCCAATTATATTGGTAATATCATTTTATTCTCTAAAAAAGTTTAGAAATAAGGTAGGTTATTCCATTTATAAGGTTAACGTAAACCATAAATCTCCATTCCTTCACTTGCAGGTTTCTTAAACTTATACCAATAGCCTATCAATAAGGGTTTGTGAAGATTCGAATACAGGTGCTTTTAACTTATGAATCTAAGTGCTTATCATTTTAGTCAACCCTATTGATGTTAATATTGACAATGATATTTAAGTACAATTTTTTTTTAGGTAGTTTAAGTACAAATTATTATATTTGTTGAGACATAGTGCATATATATATATAGGCCATCAGGCATTTGGCCGGGTGGTAGAGTACCGGACTCTTACTTCCAGCCTATCTAGACCAAGAGGTCTTAGGTTCAACTCTCACGGAATGTGAGTTTGTTTGTAATTTGTTTGTTTATTTGATAGGTATGTAGTTTATTTATGGTATAGTTTCTAATTTGGGTTGAATTCTCATTTAGATGTTTGGGTATAGAGATTTATTTGAATTGTAATGGGATTTTCACTGGGTTTGTTTGTTGGGGAAGGGGTTTGTTGGCTCATAGATTAGCATTTCGGTATTGTAGCTAATCATGTAGCGGTGTACGGGTCTTCCTGTGCGTTTGTAATCCCAATCTCTTTAAGAAATGAAAATGATTCTTATCTCATATATATATATATATATATATATATATATATATATATATGAACCCATGTCAAGGTAAGACACATGATAGAGAATCGGATCAGAGGTAAGATGAGAAGAGAAATTAGACAGAGTTAAGGTGAGAGGAGCAAGAAAAGGGAAGGAAACAGAGAGAATATTTTGGGAGAGAAGTTAATTCTTTTCTTGTTACATTCCAAGCCACAACGTGATATTTAAATAGATATGTTCACAACTTACTTCCTAAAATCAAGCCAGTACTAAGTGACATGCTAAAACCAACTACAAAGAGAAATAACTGAATTAAAACAACTAAATGGAAATTAACTAGTTATAAGAGTCTGAATGGAAAGTAACTTCTTGTCACAGCAGTTGAGTTTGTATCATTACTCCCCTCTTCTATGGCAACCTTGCGCTCAAGGTTGAAGGTAGGATAGGTGGAGAGCACAACTATTGGTATCAAGTTCATTGGCCAAAACCAATTCCCCTGGCCGAGACCCAATGAAAACTTTCAAAGGAAGTTGCATTGTAGCCGGTCGTATCTCTTCCACCACAAAATCCTTGCAACTTTTGGACTCCAAGCAATCGAGAAGATTTGCATACAGTTCTTCAATTAGAATATTTTTGCAAATTTCTCCAGTAGCGTTGATCGAAACTTTTCATCCTCGGTCAGACCAGAATCTTCTTCTTCAGATAGGCTAGGGACATAAGCTTCATAAAATCGGTGTATTGCTCTATTGATATTGGATATGCATCTATCGATATTGGATATGCATCTATCGAAGATTTGATCAAAATGGTCCTTGTTGGTGGGAAGCGATGGGTTTCCAAGAGACTCATCCATGAAGGAAGTAAGTTAAGGAAAGCACCAATGATAGAGAATCGGATCAGAGGTAAGATGAGAAGAGAAATTGGACAGAGTTAAGGTGAGAGGAGCAAGAAAAGGGAAGGAAACAGAGAATAATTTGGGAGAGAAATTAATTCTTTTCTTGTTACATTCTAAGCCACAACGTGGTATTTAAATAGATATGTTCACAAGTTACTTCCTAAAATCAAGCCACTACTAAAACCAACTACAAAAAGAAATAACTGAATTAAAACAACTAAATGTAAATTAACTAGTTATGAGAGTCTGGATGGAAAATAACTTCTTGTCACAACAATTGAGTTTGTATCAATACATGTGTGTCAATTATTCACTAAATTCCATATTAACACTAAGATAGGAGATTGAAAAGTTGAAACTCATCAAAATGAAAAGAAAAAAAGCCCAAGCATGAAAGAAGAAACAAAAGAAAGAAAAGAGAACTCAGCATAATATGTGTAAATATACTTATGACTTAACATTTCAGTATCAGATTGATTAGCTAAAAGCAAAAAAAATAATTCAGTATCAGGTTCTTTCTATATATATAACCTCTCCCTATCTCTTTCTCTCTCCAACCATTAACTCTCTTTTATCCATTTTGGTACCCTAAGGAAGGCTGAACCCACAAAAAGTAGTTTCACCTCTTAACCAAGACAAGAAAGAAGAGAGGAGAGAAATTAAAGTAGGTGAGGAGATCAAGAAATAGGGGAAATTATGGGGAGAGGGAGAGTTGAGTTGAAGAGAATAGAAAACAAAATCAACAGGCAGGTTACATTTGCAAAGAGAAGAAATGGGTTGCTCAAGAAAGCTTATGAGCTTTCAGTTCTCTGTGATGCTGAGGTTGCTCTTATCATTTTTTCTAACCGTGGCAAGCTCTATGAGTTTTGTAGCAGCCCTAGGTATATTTACCATAACCCTCTCCTTCTCCTTTTTCTCTCTTTCTTTCTGATTCCATATATATAATAAATAATTATACATGTATATATATATAGTATATTGTATGCTTTCTATGAATATATCTGGAAATTGTTCACTTAAGTTAATGCAATTGTTCACTTATTTACCAAAAAAAAAGAATATATCTGGAAATAATAACATATGTTTATTTAGGTATTTAGTTTGGGTCTGGCTTAAATGGGTGTCCTTTTTGTTCTTGTTCATAGTCAAGATCTGTACTTTTTGAGAGCTAAGCCAGATTTTCAGAAAGTTTTATGCTAAAAAAATGTACAAGTTCCTTTTTCTTCTTCATTTCTTTCTTTCCATTTACTAGTACAAGGTTTGGGGTTTTGATTTTTCTTTTTTCATATACAGCTTCTTCAAGCTATTTTTTGAGAGGATCTATTGCCTTTTCTCTTTCTTTTTTTTTTTTCATTTACATTGTTGCTTTTCTTTAACTTATTCTCTTTCATTATTCTGGCTCAAAATTAAATATTCTTTCTATTAATATAAGTTCTATAAAGGTTATTTACTAAAGAATTTTTCTTTTTTGTTGAAAGAAATTTATTACAAAAGAATTTGTCTTGATGTCTTTCTGATGTATCACTCTCTTTACCCTATGGATAATACCCTTATCAATTATACATGATTTCTCTCCAAATTAATCTTCATATTACCACAAAAACCAGTTTTGAAAAGTGAGTTTGGTGTTTCATTAGCCTTGTTTGTTAGGTGCTTAAAATTGATGGGTAGAAATTAGGGCTTTGGCCTTTTCAAAACAGCAGGTGCTTGTCTGATCTCCCAGTTAACAGATTTCCTTGACACAACAAGGTTGGAAATTGGCAGGGTTTTACTGTTACGATTTGGTGGCAGAGATGTGATGGTTTTGCAGTGCAAAGCAAGACTGTGGTGCATTAAAAATAACTAGAGAGAGAGAGAGAGAGAGATGGGGCTACTTCTTTGCTTCTTTAAAGCTGCAAACTTAAACCAGCATTTGGCTAATTATCTCTTCTATTTATTTACTACAAAATATAGTTTATAATTTTCTCAAACAAAGCTTTTGAAAATATAGTATTATACAACTACTTAACATTTCTGAAATCTGAATTATTACTGGTCAGGGTAAAAAACTTTAAGTTTGATCAAATGAAAACCCTTAATTAGTCATCTCCGTAAAACACTAGAGAAATGAGCAAAACCTTGGGGTTAAGAAGAAAGCTATATTTTAGTTTACTTCAAACTTCCAAATCTCTCTTCTTCCTCTTTTTTTATTCCTGCTTATTTGCTTAAAATGTATTATTTTAGAAAATAGCTAGAAAAATCACGTTTCTATGTGCATGGTTATAGTTAAAAATGATTCTCTCCCAAACCAACCAAAAACATGTATATATTTTGTGAAGTGGTACTTGTTTCTTATGCTAATATAAACATGGATCTAGATTTTAAGGATGGTGTCTTGAAGTGAACAAGGTATCAATCTGATCAATTTGATTCTTGAGAAGAGTTTTTTTCAGGTTAGTGTGGATCAGTAGCAAATTAAGTAGCTTTGGTACATATATTGGTTACAGCCAAGAGGTCGGGAGAAAGTAACATCTTTTTTTTTTTTTTTTACCAATTTATGAAACATTCTTTTTGTGGGGGGAAAAAAAGCAAAGGGAAGATCTATTAAGCTAACAGTAATTTCTTACTTAATTACCCTCAGTCATCAGATTTTTTCCTTTTGGTAGCACTGTAACCTGCAATAGTCTTATCGGGTAAAAGTCCGGTCAATTTGGAAAAACTCATTTCGAAGTAGGATTATTACTGCATGATGATGATGAAATCATTTCAATTACATTACATGCACCCAAAAACAGGAAAAAAAAATATATTCAAGTATTACAGCTGATAGATAAGGTTCTTTTTTATTGATATACTTTTGCTTTTCACTTTTTACTCCTTTATATGATTTTCTATTCATATTAGAAAAAAATTAATTTTCTTTTCTTTTTTCATTTTTTTTAAGAAGCAATAAGTATTAATCAAATGGGGAATGAAGAGATTAATATGAAACTTAATTATAAAAAATGTACAAAAAGAAAAATACAAATATATAATAAATAGTATATATTAATTAGGAATTAAAATCTTCTGCCCCATTTTTTGTGCCCGACTTATGTCCAATCCATCAAATAATGACACAAGTCTTTTTTCAGTTTTTAATGTTATTCCTTATTTGCCTAGTTAAATTAAAAATTTTATATTTTCATTTTAAAACTAATACTAGGAGTAGTTAGTATTAAATTTTACATTTAGTTTCGATTCAAAATTATAAAAGTAACTTTGGTTTATGAAACATACATGCACAATTTTAGGTTTTATCATTTTTAAATAATCAAATGTATTTTGATGGTTTACTGCTGCCTATGTTTTCTTCCTTTTGGCAAGGTGATCTCTCTGACACTGACTTGGTTTCTAATGTTCTTCACCTTTCTTATGATTAATTACAAGTTTGAGAAATTAGAGAAAAGCTTGCTACAACTTCTCATATTCTTTTATGTAGTTTTCAAGCATGTTGTCTTATAATTTTTGGGTATTGAAAAGAACACAAGTATATGGCCAAAAAAAAAAAGAACACAAGTAGATATATACATTAATACATATAACTCAATCCGATCCTATTCCCTATAAAAACATCATGATGCTGCAGATGAAAAATAACTAGCCATAAGTTGTAAATTCTGATAAAAATACATCTGAACTTTTCACAATGTGTATGAAGCTCTTCGATGGTGCTTCCTACTTCATTGATCTTTCAGTCTCTTTTCTAAGTCTAACAATCATTTGTGGTTTATCTATGTATTCACACATATTCTTAAGGCGAAGGCACTTCTAAAACAAATTAGTAAAAGAATGATACAAGAAAATGTTAATATGGAAACTTTTGTGAATGTTTTAACTTAGAACAGTTGTTCAACTTTTGGTTAGTTGAAATAGACAATTTTGGCACAGTGAAGGTGTAATATTCTGTTGTTAGCTTCTATTGCTTTACTTCTTTTCTAAGAAACAAAAAGTGAAAGGTGTGATTGGTCTGCTGATGATATTCTATCGTTCAAACTGATATCGCATGATGGAGGATCGATGCATATTGCTGCTATATGACAGCTGTTGATCTTAATTAAGCTTCTTAGTCATAGAAAGTGTTGATTAATTCAATTTCAAAGTCTTGTTTCTTACCTAGAGTCTGTTGTACTATTTACACTATTATTTTTACTTATTTCTTGTCGTACAGTGCACTAATATTCTGAGATCTCTTTATTCTTTCATTCTAATCTAATTTTCCCCCCCCCCCCCCCGGTCCTTTTGATATTGTAGCATGATGAAAACGCTCGAAAAATACCAGAAGTGCAGTTACAGTACACTGGATACCAGTCGTTCAGTCGCTGAGACACAGGTACGTAGGTGATCAAAGTGCTTCTTGTGATTCTTACAATCAAGAATTAAGGATACATGATTTGTCCTATGTTTTAGTTAGAGAAGCCTGAAGAGATGAACTATTGAATTCTGAGGAACTTTTTTTTTTTTTGGTCGTAAACAGCAAAGTTATCAGGAATATTTGAAGCTAAAAGCAAGAGTTGAGGTCCTACAGAGATCTCAGAGGTATTCTTGATGCACTCCTAAATAAACATCTTCTTCTTATGTATAATTTTTTTGCCTGCAAGCCAATCATTACTTGACTTAATTCTGTAGAAACCTTCTTGGTGAAGACTTGGGTCCATTGAACTCAAAGGACCTTGACCAGCTTGAACATCAGCTTGAGTCATCCTTGAAGCAAATAAGATCAACAAAGGTAAGAATTAAAAATGCACTCCATCTCTAGAGTTTTCAAACTAATATTATCCCTTCTTTTTTTTACTTAGGATACATAAACTGAAGTTATCTCCTTGCATTCTAATAATTACTAGTATAATACTAACTAGAATGACCCATATAGAATTGAATGAGAATGCCATGAGGATTCAATAAGGAGAAAAAAAGAATAATAATAAAAATACTAACTACTCCTAGTAAAATTTCACATCAAATTGGGTCAAGTATATGGTGCAGTAAAAGCCATTGCCCAAGTTGTCGTGGTGAAATGGACCGGGCTTGAAGGGAACCCACCCAACAATAAACCATGTTATTTCCTAAGTGATTCTTGGACCACTAAGGCTACGAAGTGGATAGCTGATTTGATTTGTATCTTTATAAACCTTTTTTGTAGTATAAAAGAGTGTGCATTAGCCACTGTAGAAGGTGCCTTTTTTTTTTTTTTTTTAATTTATGAACCCTTCCCCAACATTTTCCATTTTTCCTTGATAAAGAACACAGATTGATGTGAACTATTAATTACTAAGAGTTGTCATATCTAGAGATTGAATTTGAGCCAAGAGCCTAAGAAACCTTTTGAAAGTACTCTCCACCAAACACCAATTTGCCCATTGGTGGCTTAGATGACATAACATAACTAGTTATTCATTAGTCATCTTCCTTATCATCCATCTTTCATGCCTACAGCCTAGCCTAGCCTAGTCTAACTCTAACCTTATCAGTTATCAGCCAAACATGTAGGTCATCTGCATAGTAAATTTTGTCCACACCAAATTACTTTTATCTACTGCAGATATTATTTTACATTGTTAATGTTAAAATGTTTCTTTTGAATTGTTTTTGCAGACTCAAGCCATGCTTGATCAGCTCTCTGATCTTCAAAACAGGGTATTTTTGTTAGTCCTTTGATTTACTTTCTAATTCTATACTGTGCTTCTCTATAACATAATAATTATTGTCGAGTGATTTTATCCTCTTTCTGTCACAGGAACAAATGCTGGTTGAATCCAATAAATCCTTGAGAAGGAAGGTAGTAAATAGTAATAGCAGTTTTGACAATTTCAAGATTTTTATTTTGTGTTCCTTGACAAAAGATCTGATGATCAGCATTTATAAACAAGAGCACCAATGATTTTGGTTTCACTTCTGATGCAATAATCCTTGTGAATGTTGACATAATCTTATATTAGTTGGAAGAATTTAGTTCACAAGTCCCTCTCCGACTAGCTTGGGAAACTGGAGGTCCAAACATTCCGTACAATAATCGCCTTCCGGCTCAATCAGAGGGATTTTTTCAGCCTCTAGGGGGCAATTCTAACTTGCAAATTGGGTACCATTTCTTTTAATTTGGTTCAGTGGATCAACTAGCTATTGATATTAATATTACAGCATATGTATGATGTTTGCAATTTTACATGGTTTGCAGGTACAATCCTGTTGTATCAGATGAAATGAATGTTGCAGGGCATAACCAACATGTGGGTGGATTCTTTCCAGGATGGATGCTCTGATTTTGGAATCCCTTATATTTATTAGGATTTGATAATATTTGACTGGTAGAAACACAATTATTATCTGCCAAGTTGCTGCTTTTATTTTTCATTTTTCCCTTTGGTTGCTTTTATCTCTGTTTAATTTTATGCAACTTGTAATTATGTTTATGTGAAAGACAATAAAAACATATGTATTATGTGATTGTAACTTGTAATGACATAGAATGTTGTAATTTATGTGTATCGATTTACGATTAGCATGTGTTTTGCAGATCTTTTTATCATATAGGAGTAGTATATACCTACTAAGGTTTCAATTGCTCTTTTATTTCTTTTTACTCTCTCAGTAGTCCCGTATTATCGATCCCTTTTGGGTCAAAGTTTCCTAACTTTAACCTTTAATTATAAAAAAGTTATATAATAAATTTTAAAAAATTATGTTTTGATTAAGCTAAGTCTTAAACTTTTCAAATATATTTTTGAAAATTTGAGTGTATATATATTTTTTGTAACTAATCTCCACTTCCACGTGCATTGCACGTGATACTTGTGTTTAAATTAAATGAAAATTAAAATAATAATTAAATTTAATTATATATGTAGAGCTGTCAAAATCTGATCCGAACTCGATAACTCGTCCAATCCGACATAACCCGATTTGACCAAAAAAAGTGAACGACCCAAACCCGTCCTATTCAGACACGACAAACCCGTATATGCAGTTTGCTAAACTTCACCATTAGTTAAAAAATTCAAGGCTGATCCAATTGACTTGAATCTAGACCCGAAAAATCCAAAACTTGAATGACCCGAGGTCAAAACTCGAATCCGTCTGACCCAAGATCTAGTAGACTTGAACCTAAATGAGCCGAAACCCGAATGATTCGAGAAAATTACCTGACTCATTTGATTTAGAACCAGATTTAAACTACCAATACACACTACAAAAATAGAAAAACAAAGTCAATCACAATAATTAGATTTTAAATAAATTTTTAACTTAATTTGTTAAAAAATTTGAATAGTTAATGATTAGTCAACTTATTTTAACTTTTAAACTTGATAATAATACTTTTATTAGTTTATATAATAATTGAAATGGATCCATAACTACCCAAAAAATCTCCAATATTTTAAAAGTGAAATGGTAAAAATAAAATCTTTATTAAAAATATTCAATTTAATCGAATAAAAATAGAGTTTTTAGTGGAATAACTGTAAAAGTTTATTTCTAAAAAAATTGTAAAAGAATATATTTTAAAAATTCTAATATATCTAAGTTTTTTTAATTAAAATAGTAAAATGATAACAACAAAATAGTTATAAGGATATTAGATTTAATTAAATAAAATAGAGTTTTAGTTGAGTAAAACTATATTTAAAATTTTTCTAATACATCTAAGTTTTGTTAATTAAAATAGTAAAAATGATATATAGTTATAAGAATGTTAGATTTTTTTAATTATACAGCAAGTTTTTATCAAGCAAAAAAATTAAGTCAAATAAAATAATTGCATATTAGGGAAATAATAAATTTTAATTATAATACATTATTATAAACTATCAAATAGTAAGATGTCAATCATAATAACTTTTTAAATTAAAATGGTAAAAATAAAATAATTATAAAATATTGAATTCAATTAAATGAAAATAGAATTTTTAGTAGAATAAAATTGTATATTTTGAAAAAAATAGTAAAATGGTAAAAATAAAGTAATTATAAAGATATTAAATTTAATTGAATAAAAATAGAGTTTTTAGTAGAATAAAACTATAATAGTTAAGTAATGGCATTTAAGAAATATGTTTGATAAATAAGGGTATAATGGTCGATTCAATTAGAAAAATAAGGGTATAATAGTCGATTCAAAAGTTTTACAAAACTCGTACTTTTATATATAGTATAGATTAAAGGTTAAATGTATGATTAGTTTGACCCAAACGGACAGATAACATGGGACAGATAACATGTATGATTAATTTTCGCTCTGGATATCCGATAAAGATGATTCAAGTGTCTATTAAAAGGTTGTTCCATGATCTACAACTTTCATGAAGGACTCGAAAACTAAATTTAATGTTTCAAGTATAAAAAATGCTGCCGAAAAATTAGTTGTTTCGGTTAACGGGAATAGACGATCCACTAAATATTACATAACTTTTGCTTCATATGTCTAATTGAGGTGATTCAATTGTCTCTTACAAGGTTGTTCCATGATTTATAACTTTCATAAATGACTGAAAAGCTAAATTTATTATTTCAAGTATAAAAATGCTTCCAAAAAATTAGTTGTTTCGGTTATTGGGAATGGACCGTTCACTTAATATTACATAATTTTTGCACCAGATGTCCGACAAAGGTGGTTCAAGTAGCTGTTAAAAGGTTGTTCCGTGATTTACAATTTTCATGAAGACGCGAAAGCTAAATTTGGTATTTCAAATACCAAAAATGTTTCTGAAAAATTTGTTATTTCGGTGGACTTAAGTATCTATTAACAAGTTGCAACAACTTTTACCTGCTAAGGGTATTTTTTTTTATTCTATAAATAGTTGGCTCCTTTAGATAAAATATACTAAAAGTTATTATTATTAGTTATGGAGTAGATATGGTAGGATCCTTATTTAAATCCAAATTTATCAAAACACATTACATAAAGCAATTGGATATCTACCTCATTTAACATATCCATAAATTATCAATAATATATTAAAAATTAATTAAGGGTTATTGCATAAAACATATTAGCGCAACGTAGCATGCATGTTTTTACCTAGTTAAAATAAATTCTTTCAATTAAAACATATATACTCAGAGTTTAAACCTTTATATAGGATTTTTATCTAATCGAGACAAATATAGATAAAAATATGTTCCAGATTTTCATATTTTAATTTACGATTATCAAAATTTTAAAATATAATAATATTTGATCAAGAGGAGGGATGTATAAGTTACATTTTATTTTTTGCGAATCCGATCATTGAATCTTAGATTTTAGTCACATATATCATGTATATTAAGTTTAAAGTTTTTTTTTAATACAAGTTTATCTTGTTCGAGTCGAGTTGATCCACTATGGGGTAAAGTTCTCCCAGCAATGATTTTCTTCATTCACAAGATTCAAAGCCGAAATCTTGCTTAAGAAGAACAAGTGCCAAACCACTTGAACCAACCACTTGTTGGTGTTAAAAGTTTTTTTTAGAACATATTAAGTTTAAACTTAATTTTAAACTAAATGTTTAACTCTCTCTGTCCCATATTATCTGTCACTTTTAGTTCAAACTAATCATACATTTGACCTTTAATTACAAAAAATATATATACAATCAAATTTTCAAAAAGTATATTTTGAAAAGTATAAGACTTAACTTAACTTAATCAAAACATGATTTTTTAAAATTTATATAAATTTTTTATAATTAAAGGTCAAATTAGGCAATTTTGACCCAAAAGAAACAGATAATATGGGACTGAAAGAATAATATTTTTCCCTATGTATGTTGAGATTAGAGTGATCTAATTAATGCTTTTATTGCAAGCCAAGTATTTGCTCTCGTGCTGATATTTAAATGCTTTATTGGGTTTAAAATCTTGAATTGTAGTAATAAAATTTATTTAACCTAAAATTTTCCTACCCTTACTTAAAGTATTATAAAACAAATCTACACTTCACGGAACCACAGGTACATTGATCCATAATATAACTGCTCAAGGTCGTGCTACCCGTCCAAGACTGTAACCTGCCCAATATTTTAAAGGCTTTGGACAAGAATTTTAAACACATTGGATGAGCTTGAACAAACAAATTAAGCACATTTATTAAAAGAAAGAGGTTGTACTTAGCAAGTGAGAGAGTGAAAAAAAAAAGCAAAAGGACAGATATAGATAGAAAAAATTGGCTGATTAGATTAAGGAGATGTATGGTTAGGGGAGAGGAAAAAAATACCGAATCGCCTAAAATCGACCGAAACCGATATAACACCGATCATTCGGTTGTGATGATTTGTTCGGTTAAAACCGATCGACCGAAACCGTTGTGGTCGATGTTCGGTATTGAAACTTTTGAACCGAAAACCGACCGCCAGTAAAATATATAATATTTTTTATATTTTATTTTATATATAATATATCTAAAGATTAATAATTTTAGTTTTAATTTATAATTTAGACATAAGTTCTTAGTTTTGATGTTTTATAATAATTTATATATTTATATTTAACATTTAGAAATAATAAAATTAATCAAAAACAAAATTCATATAAATTTTTTTAGTTTGTAAAATTTAAAAAAGAAATATAAATCAAAACCGATAAAACCGACCGTCACCGACCAAAACCGATTAGTCGGTTTCTTATATTTTTCGGTCGGTTTTCGGTTTCACATATCTCGAAATTAAAATCGACTAAAAGCCGAAAATCAAGCGAACTGACCGATACCCTCCCCTGGGACTGCAAAAAAAAAAAAATCAAAAATTAAGGAGATGTAATATTATTTTATTTGATTAAATAGATGTAATACTATGTAGGCAAAGCAACGGCGGAGAGCCACGTTTAGACCCAGACACAGTTAACTTGGAAATGTTGGTAATTTTTTTTTTTTTTAGAAATAAACTTTTTGATTAATGAGATTGGGATTATAAACGCACATGATGACCTGTACACCACTACATGATTAGCTACATTACCGAAATGGTAATCTATGAGCTAACAAACAAACCCCTTCCCCGACAAATACAATTGAAATCTCATAACACCTACTCGTAAACCTAGAAACTATAAACTATACCTACCCACAAACCAAATAAACAAATTACATATTAAACTCACATTTCGTGAGAGTTGAACCCAAGACTTCATGGTCCAGGTATATGCTGGAATTAAGAGTACAGTACTCTACCACCAGGCCAAATGCCCGATGGTAGAAATGTTGGTAATTTGATTTAACTATAACTGTAAAAATAAAAGACAAAAGCTTCTAAAAGAAGCAAAATTTGAAAGCCCCACATACATATTTCAATTTAACATATAGCCTACTATATACTGTTATTGTAAATATTTTTTTCTTTCACATATTAAGATGTCACTAAATACTCCCTCTGTTCTTTTTTATAAGTCCCCTTCTAGAAGCTTTTTTTGTCCCAAAATATAAGTCTCTTTTCAAACTTAATGCATATTTTACTTAAGTTACCCAAGTTACCCTTGCTAGTGGTAACAGAATTTATGAAAAGAGATAGTGAGTGGGAGGAGGAGAAAGAGTTAGTGAGAGGAGAAAGAAGAAGGGCAAACTTGGAAGGAGAAGATAAAAAATTATAGAATTTAGAGTTTTAACTGTATTTCTTAATATTTGCAATACAATTGAAAGGGACTTATAAAAAGGGACAGAGGGAGTATAGTTTTGCGTATTAAGAAGTTAATTACTTTTTAAAAGTTAATCCTTTCTCAAATCTAAAAGGATTAATTATACTAGTAAATATTTTTACTGGAACTTGAGTAAAATCTCATCATTGGTTGAATGAATGGAAGGAACTCAACATTATAAACAAAAACTTCTAATTCAAGTATTATAAATATAAAAATAGGGTCCACTAACTGGTGCACCCATGCACCAATTAGACACAAAATCCAAGGGAATAAATCTCATTAATATATTTAAAAAGTCTAATAATTACATAAAAAGTGGGTATTGAATTCCTACATAAAAATTGTTCATAAAAGAGAGAATTTGTATGTCAAAACTACCCTTATACCAAATAAAAGATTTCTAGTTGGGGCTAAACCTTATTAAAATTATTTATTATTTTTTTCTAAAACCCTAAGATATTATTAAAATAGTTGGGGCTAAACCCTTTTAAAAAATTATAACATTTCTAGTTGGGGCTAAACCTTATTAAAATTGTTTATATATTTTTTTCTAAAACCCTAAGATAATGGGACTCAAAATTTAAGATTGACCCTTAAAATTGGGGATAAAATTTTATTTGGGGCTAAACTTGGTGAAAAATATTTAAATATTTTCCAAATAAAAAATTCTATAAAAGAAAAATAATTTTTCAATGGGCATTATAGTCATAAGCAAAAGTCAAATATGTCTCATCATTACATTTATTACATGTTTCAAAACTTTTTTCTTGGGTTTTGTGACTAAATGGTGCAAGGGTGCACCATTTAGCTTTTGCCATATAAAAAATTAGTATTGGGAGAGCTTCTTTTCATTTGTGGTCTAATGCAACTTGATTTCGAATTAATCGATGTCCAAAATATTAATTGAAATCTAAAGTGTAAAGCAACGTTTTCTTTCAATATTGTCATTTTCATGTTGTCTAATGCTTATTCAAATGAAATGTTATATATATATATATATATTTAATAATATATAAAAGAAATTTTTTATATAAGGTAATAATATATATACACACACATTATGCTAAAAAGTACTTTATATTATATATCCATTTTCGTTCGGCTCCCCAAAAACGACAACCTGATTTTGCCACTGTACGTAAGTGGAAATATCATATGAAAATTTAATATAATTATAATTAGAAAGAAAGGGAGAATTTTATTTCTTAGGTATATAAAATGTTAAACTATATTACTTCGTATATTAAAACCTGCTGCGACATAAGATATTTTAGATCATATTTAAAGAGTATTAATAAGTGGAAAATTATTAAAAAGATAAAAGAAATAAAGTTGAAGAATTAAATTGCTAAGAGAATTTTATTTGTAAAAGGTTAAAGTTTAATAAGTGTTAAATCAAGTAAAATAGAGATTATAGGAGAATGGAGTAGCATAAAGCAATAAAAATTGAGGATTATTTGATAAATAATCCGTTAAAAAATTCAAAATTAAAAAGAAAAAGAAATTGGGAGAGGTGACTTGAGACCCTCTCCTTTCTCCTTTTGCCAAGGGCAAAATGGTCACTGTGCTGAGAAATTATAGTATTTTTTTTTGTATAGATGTATAGATACGATGCAATTAGTGCAATTAGAATAAAAATATAACCAAAGAAGTATAAAATTTTGGAAAAGGATTTTACGCGAATGATCCTCACTTTTCATAAGTCAATAAATTTATGATGCAGGAAATGTTGGGATAGTTTTGTTCTCACCTCTTATTCTTGTGACTAATTAAGTCAATCAAAGATGGAGGTGAGGAGAGAATAAAGACAAAAAGAAGGAACCTACTTACATGAAAAACATGGATTGGGCCATGTACCTAACTAACTTTGGACCCCAAAGTAAAAGTGCAACACAAAACAAAATTGAGGTTAACACATTGCTTTCATGATTCATTCTGTGTTTTTTTTTTCTTCTTAAGAAAAATTGAGATTGTTGAAAATTAAATTCCAGCAATCTACCAACAATTTATGCCATTGTTGGCATTCAGAATAAGATGTCAAGGATTGATCTTCAATGGCTTATTGCTCAAAAAGACCCCTAAATTTATACAAAACGGCCAAATAAGCCCCTGAACTCTAATTGCAGCCAAATATGCCCCGATCTCAAATAAGGATCAAAATGCACAATTTCAACAAATTAGAGTATGTACTTAATTTTTTTTTACAAATTGGATACAATATAAGTTAATATTGGTGTGTAAGATATATATAAACCGAAAAGTACATGATAATTTTAAATCATATTACGTTTAATAAATTTATTTTGATTAATAGGATTTGATTTTTAATTAACACGATAATATCATTTTTCTATCAAATTTAACATATACGCATGAGAAGCATTGGTTTTCTTTTAAGGATTCCCTAATTTGTAAAAATTTGCTAAGTATGTGTTTTAATTTGTTGGAATTGTGTATTTTAATCCTTATTTGAGAAAATCTTGAAATGTTTAGTCCTTATTTCAGCATTTAGCCGCCCGAAAAGGGCTTATTTGGCTTTATTAAGAGTTCAGGGGCTTATTTGGTTGCAATTAGAGTTCAAAGGCTTATTTGGCCGTTTTGTGTAAATTCAGGGGCCTTTCTGAGCAATAAGCCGATCTTCAATAGCTAAAACTAATTCTTTTGATAACATCCAGTTTTATAATCAGTAGGGAAATTAAAAACGGTTTAAAACGCTGTTGCCCCCCTCTAGCAACTACACCATAAAAAAGAGGGTTGGAATTGACAAAAATGTCAATCCTCCTCTCCACTATATATATATATATATATTAATGGTTGGTATTTTAGTCATTTCATAACCGGTATTTTAGTTGTTTTGTAAATTGTATAAATTATAGAAGTCATTTGCATGTTTTTAAAAATTAAAAAGGATAATTTACAAAATTTAATAACTTAACTTTACGTAAATTTCTATTTTAGCCACCCAACAAGAAAACTAACAATTTGGTTACTTAGCATTTGTGGTAAACATTAATAGGATGAATTCGGTTAGTTCAGTTATTTTTTGACCAAACCAACCAAACAACTGTTTTAATATTATGTTGTAATTATATTTTAAAAATTATATTATTCATATACTTTTAACCTAAATCAGTTAAATATATTTATTTTGTATCTGTAAATTGATTTTTATTTGTGTTGTAAAAAAAATTTGATTTTTATTTCTATTTTATTTGAAAATATTTATAAAATTTGATTTATTCATAAACCTACTGGACCAACCAATATAATTCGATTAGTCGGTTTAAACGGTTATGAGGAGTAGTTCGGTTGATCTGATGGTTGCTATGAGGGAGTTGATAAGTGAATAATTTACATAATTATTTGGTGTTTGTTTTATCAATTTTGATTATTTGGTGCTTAATTTCCTTTAATTTTGTTTCATAGGCTCAATTGAAGACTTTGTGAAGAAAATGGACCAAATTGAAGGAAAATAGAAGTCGAAAGCACAAAAAGAGAATTTAGCCACATCAAATTGAACCAGACACTGCGCATGAACAATCTGTGGCAAGTCGTGCGCGGGCAATCTTGCCTTTTGAGGCGGAATGGCTACTAAGGTAGGCCGCGCGCAGGCAGATCTTGGACGCGCGCGGGCACATCGACTGGATCTGATTTTGACTAGTATTTCTCCTATTTTTGATGGGGTTTCACCTATTTTCAACAAATAATTATTTTCTACGAATTTTAGACCAGTTAAAGTTAGATTCCACTTATTTATGGTCCTTTTAGGATTTATTAATTATTTGTAATCTTTATTTTAGTTTTCGTATTTCTTTTAGGTTTAGAATTTTAACCCCTATATAAAGGGAGGCTTTGTACTTAGAATAACACAATTTTTACACACAATTCTCTTCTACTTTCTTGAAGACAATTTTAGGGAGTTTTTCTTTCTCTCTCATGTTCTTTATTTATTTTATTTTAATAATAGTTTATGTTTTATTATGAGCACGAGTAGTTAAATTCCTAATTAGGGTTTTAGGTGTAGTCAGTTGGGGATTAATATTTGATCTTATGTTTTGAATTGATCTTTTCAAGTTGGATTTGTTTTTCTTGTTTTTCATACAAATTATATGCCTGGCCATCATATAGTTTATCTTAGGGATTGTGTCATGTACTGACGAGTGAAGCATAATCTGTGCACTAGGAAAACAAACAGGTTAGACTGGATCAGACATGAATCTTAGGCTATTTTGATAGATTATTGATTACTTGTTCTTAATGAATCTAGTTAATTAGGTTTACATCAACAGATAGTAAATTTGATTAATTAGGTATTCCTGTGGAGACTTGACAGAGCGCATAGGTAATTTAGAGTAATCCTATTTCAGCTTTGCATTAATTCAATTCATAGGTTGATTATTGATTTCTCAATTAGGTGAAACCTGAAGCCTAAGCCTTTTGATTATTGTTTTCATAATCTTATTCAATTCTCTGCTTTTATAATTTCTTTTTTTTTAGTTTAAATTGCTTTGATCACTCTCAATTTTCCTTCTTTTGATAGAATTAATTACAATAGAAATTTATTGTTCCTTGTGGGTTCGACTCCTGGAATACTCTAGGATTTTATTATTTCAACTGACTCTGTGCACTTGCAGATTTATTACATCAGGAGTTCGATTTGTTCGGTTTTTGAAAATTTTCAACCGGACCCACCAATTTTCTCACCCCTACTTAAATTTACAAAAACAAATGTGTTAATCACTCGACTCTTTATCAATTTACATGACATGTCCACATATTTAGTAGAAAATTATTAAAAATAATATTTACCTTTCAATTTTTAATTTTTATATTTTATCATATAATTGAATGAAATTTTTAGGATATTTAATGCTCATTAATTTGTTTAATCATTATAATATGATATATTATTAATTTGTTCAACATTTATCCAAAGTTTTTCTTTTCAAACCCATCAATTATTTAAATAGATATTGATTTCTTTTTATTATTAATTATTTGAAGTTATTTGTTATTGACTTGAATATAAATTTTTCATGATTATTTTTTCATAATTTATCTAATTTATATTTAAATTATTTCATTCAACACATTTAATACGTTGATACAAAAATCAGATCACCCTGCAGCAGAGCGCATGCAGATAATTATCTAGTAGTAATAAAGAAAAACCAACTATTTTTTACAATTTTATTTGTCCATGCAAGATAACTACTCGAACGGATGATTTGCAGCTAAGGGGACGAAACCCCCCCCCCCCCCCCTTCCGACCTCAAAATGTGACTTAGACCTAGTTTGGTATTGAGGTTGCGGTTTGAAAATGCTCGGTTTGGAAGAAGTGTTTTTTAAAAGTACTTTTTAAAATTGCGGTAGAAAAATGTGGTAGAAAGATATAATGTTAAAAAATGATACTAATTAAAATAGGAAGAGAAAAAATATTGAAAAGATTTTAGTCATTTAATGTAAGTACTCTTGAAACACAAAGCAGCTAAACAATAGCTTTTCAGGTTGGCTTGACTTTTGCAGTCAAAATAAGCTTTTCACAGAAATTATCATGACTTATTTGGTATTGCATTTGAGGTGAAAAGTAACTTTTTTTTGTTATCTCCAAACGCATTGTCAAACCAAGTCTTATTCTCTCCAAAATGCGCTCTATAAGGGGGCTTAAGTCACGTGGTTATGACTTTTCCTTTTTTTTTGGCCTTATGCTTTTACAATCATAAATTTATTTTTGTTGCTTGAACTAGGTACAACAGTTATCATGGAATTCTCCATCTACTCTCCCTTTCTCTCCTTTTCCATTTTGGTGATATTTTACATTTTGCACCAAATACAAATGAATGATTAAGTAATGCATGTAGGAAGTAATTGATCAGGCAATATATATTTTATTTTATATTAGTACTTTGTTTTTTTGTTGGATTGATCAACCAAACCTGTGATCATATTTTTTTGGCTTAAATGTCTTTTCGACCATTTACCTCTTTTATGGGACACTTAACATTTTTAACTTTCTAACAAGATAAACTCACCCAATTTGGATGGAAGTTTAATGGTTTCGTTATCCATTCCATGTGGATTTTTCACGTCAGCAGAAGGGGGACCCACATGTTACAAATTAAAAGTACAATGATAATGCAAACTATTGGTTCTAGGTCATTATATCGTGATTTTACTTAAAATTCATATCATTTTCAACTTCGGGTTGTTTTTAGGTTTGGATTGTTTTTTATTCATGTTATTCTAAATTCGAATTGCATCGATTTTATGTTGGTCTTGCATTTTAAAAATCTTACTTTCAAAAGTTTTTTCACATGAAGTTCAAGCAATTATAGACTTTGTCCTGCATTTGAGTTGTTTCTGGTTCAGTCCAATTTGGTGTCGGACGACTTCCTATTGGGGCTAAGGCTAACTTTGGTTGGATTCTTCAAATTCAGATGTCTGATTATTGTTTTTCTCTCTAACAAAGTTTTAATGGGTTAAAAAGTTCATTCTATTTTCTCTAGTACTCATTATTAACCCTACTAGTATAAATGCCCTTTTTCCACTTTGAATTTGCACTAGTGGCAACCATAAAAAAGAATTAGATGAATTTTCTGCATATCAAGGTTTGGATTAGAAGCACTAACAAATGTGGGCAAATTAGTTTAAATTAGCTTTAAAGGACTTAGTCATATATGTCACAACTCACAAGCCTATGACAGAATTAAGTAGCGGAAATATAAAACATTTCCTTTTCTTTAGGACAATTAAATGGAAATCTAATTACAATCTTTATATTGCAAAACATCATATGAGAAATCACTAATAAAGATATATGTCACAATCCTATGAGAGAATTAAGTAGTAGAAATATAAAACATTCTTATTAGAGAATTCAATAGTAGAAATATAAAACATTTATTTCTTTATTTCTATGTTAGGATAAAATAATTGTAAATCTCATTATAATCAAATATCTTTTTATATAACAAATTAACAAATAAGGAAATATATAAAGCAATATAAAGTTGTATGAAATTTAGATACAATGGGACTTGAATCTGAGACCATAAGAAGTCAAGGAACATGCACTTACTAGCTGAGCCAAATGCTTGATGTAACAATTCCCTTGTTATGTGGAATTTTGTCCTATATATATGAGTTTGAATTTATTCCTCAATCAAGTCGTGTCATCTATGATAGTTGTATAGATTGGCTTCTTTTGCTGTTTGCTATTTTTTTAGGGTAAAAGATCATAATTCTTTATTAAATCAGGGAAAAATTAGACATTTGGACAACAAACGTCAGGTGGTAATCCCCCTGCCACACTATAGGTCAGCACCCAAAACACAATGATAACGTGCCGAAGTATGTGCTAAAACATTAGCTTCTCTCTATGTATAAACAAAAGAAGAAGACTGCAAACTAAAAGCTAAGACTCGAACTGTGAGGGATATGAGATAGCATGTCTAATTTAGTGATATATTTGTAAACCCACTCTTAAAACTGTTAGTTTATCGATAAATAATACAAAAGTGAAGACATAAAAATTAATCATTAATTTATAATTTTAATTATATAAAAAATTTGAATTTAAAGGTAAAAGGTTTAAATTTTAATATGTTTGTTGGTTTAGGATCTTAGATTGAATATTATAATTACCTCATTTTATAATCTTATATGATAACTTCTATAAATTCGGTTATATGAGATCATTACTTTAATTTTAATCAATCAATGGATTAAAATCTAGCCCGGAGGCTGATCTCGTGGAGACATCGGGTTGTGCTTCAATCGATCCAACTGGTTCAACCATCGAATTAACCCATAGAAGGAAAATGTACAGTATGTAAGAGATAAAACATGGTGTGGAATTAATGAGTATAAAATATGGTAAAATAATCACTAAAGAATACTTTGATGTAGTGGTTAAAGGTGTACGGACACTTCTTTTTTTATTTAATCAAAATCCGGTTAAATCTGATCTTATCTTTCAATTGAACCGCTAATCCAATTGGTCAACGATCAGGTCATTAACCAAGCAGGTTTCATACAATTATCAGATTAGATTACCCACCAGTTGAATTGATTCAACCAGTCGGTCCAATCTGATTTTTAATTCCTCGATTATGATTATACTCCTTTCGTATTCAACAAAATCTATATACATTTTTTTTTATTTTTTTATATCAATCAATAAGAAAAACTTTAACAACAAATTTCCAGGTAAAATGAAATTAATGGAGATTTTTTTTAGTTTTGAACCCAATAAAAATGTTAAAATTGTGATAAATATTTTGAGGATAAAAGTAATATATTATTGTTACATTATCGATTTTGACCCTTGATCTATCTTTGAAGTATCAATTTAACCCTTCAAATTTTATTTGGGATAATTTTCACTGTCATACTTTGATATTTTTTGACCAATAAAGTAACAATGGCGCATCATGACATCTCCATGCGTCAACAATGTTTGAGTGAGAAAAAGAAAAAGCTCTGCAATGGCCACTGTCTCCTCATCTCATTCAGTTTCTCCCACACCTTCCCCCTCCTCCCCAACTCCTTCTTACCATCCAGATTCTCCTTCACCTGACTCTTTCCTTCCTAACTCATCAAACCGAAACTCCTGAAAGTCCTGCCTCGTCTCCACCCACCTCTAAAGAATTCCCCCATCCTATAAAAACAAATTATTACAACAATCAGAACACCTCTAATTTGATTCGTGGCTCGACACTCAATATTGAAACCAACACTTTTTTCACTGATGATTGATGGGTGTCGTATTTACCAAAAATAAAATCATACAAAACCTATAGACAGGGTAAGTACGAGTCGATCCCACAGAGAACTATTGTTTTAATTACTTTTCCTAAAGTTGTGAATTAAATTAAATGGGAGATTTTATGGAGAGATTAACTAAACTAAATAAATAACAAAATAAAATACTAGTGAGATTTAAGAAACAATTAAATAAATATTTCAACTTCAAGACAATCGCACTCTTGGGATAAAAGGATTTGATCATTGGCATCAATTGATATCTAACTTGGTAAATAGATGGCGTAGATTAACGTCATCGACCACTAATCCCTATCTTTCCTTAGTCTTCATTAGTCCTGACTCACGCCCTAAACTAAATCCTAACAGCTGTACTAACCTAGTTCCAATCGTCTACTAGATTCAAGTAACCCGTTGCTTTAAGAACTAGAAAGATCTTAGCCAACAATAGAAAATGTTCACTAATATAGACAACATCTCTTAGAGGGCTACTCTAAGTTGTTACTAGGGATTCGATCACCTACGATTGCATATAGGAATCTCATCTAACAATAGAAATCATACCCAATTACAATAGATGGCCATTCTACATAATCAAGCATGAAATCATTCAAATAATTCAGAGAAAATTGAAATACTTACAAGATAGATGAATAAGCGCAGAGCCTCACAAATCAAATACCCAAGAAATTGAAAGTTTCAAAATTAATTAACTTAAAAAGATGGATTACAAAATAATCAAGAATGAAGAAAATCTTCATTCTTGAATTTACGTTTCCCAAAAGCCAAAAGAAACCAAAATCTGGAATTCCAATTCCCAATTTACGATCAAAAGCCCAAAACCAAATTTTGGAATTCAAAGTTTTATAAATCTAAGCCATGCGGCTCCTTTTTAAAAGAAGTCTAAACCTAATTTTCTAACTTTTGGCAATTTACGATTTTGCCATTAAAATTATAAAACAATAAAACTTGTAAATAGCATGGGGTAAAGGCCCAAACATGTGATGTGTCAGCCCAATAACTGAGCCCACGTGCTTTCCAAAATTCAGCCCTTGATTTCTGCAGCGTGTTTCGACCCTGAGAAGGTCGAGTTCGACACGGTTCAGGTTGAAACAGGAAAATTTCAGCTTGTTCCAAATAACTCCAAATTAGCTCCTTTTGCCTTGAAGCACTCCAATATGTACCTAAAACATAAATATGAATAAATTAAGCATCAAGTATATAAAAATAGGCACATAATCAAATCAAATTAACATATAAAATATAGGAAAATATGTGCCTAACAAATTCCCCCACACTTAGATCTTGCTAGTCCCTAGCAAGCTAGAAAACAAAACAATGACTAACAACTTAAAGAAAAACTAAACTAAACCAAAAAAATGCATATGCAAACAAACACTCTAAAATCAAAAAGGAAAATCACATGCAACAAATGACTTAGTTCCACTTTCGTAGGCACACGGTGGTTTTTAGCATATACCACAAGCCTTTGAACCCCTAAGCGTCCCTAGAGGAGGAGTATAGTCTCCTGAGGGCTTACTTAACTAGAACGATACCCACAAACATTATGCAAAAGAATTTAACTAGAGAAGCAAAAGTTTAAAAAGGAAAATTTTTTGAAAAATTTTAAAAATCCTTTTGAAAAGCCTTCTCTAGTAAAAATGCAAAGAATTGACCTTTAAAATAGACATTTCCCTCCCCCACACTTAAATAACACATTGTCCTCAATGTGAAAGTAGTTGTTAAAATAATCAACCAAAAAATGTGTTTTGATCAAAAAGAGTTTAAAATGTGGAGTACACAAAAGGTCATCTCAAAAATTCATCCACTAATTCTAGAAAGGTATAGTAAAGGTTAGTAAAAATTCAAAAGTAATATAAATCAAATAAAAATATGCTCAAAGATCCAATCAATGTTTTATAGGGTTCATCATACCTTAATAGGTATTTATAATCCACTCATAATAGTATACTTACCATAGGCTTGCAAAACTATCCAATCTCCACTAAATATTAGCTCAAAATGAAATAAAACATAGTATACACAAGAACTAGAATGCATTAATAATAAGGGTTGTAATGGGGCTAATGGGTAAAGTGGACTATCAAAGAAAGGGTAAAGGATATATAAAAAATATCTCAAGAAAGGTGAAGTGAAAATAATCATGGGCAAATATATTAATGAGTAGCCCAAAACTTGGCTCCAAGAACTTCAACTTTCTTCTACTTCTTAGCTTTACCATAAACAATGAATGCTCAAATGGATGTCATGACTATAAGCACAAGTGTCTTTTTTTTTTTTTTTTTTTGAGAAAAAAATTTTTTTTGGTGAGTTTGAAAAATCCTGACTCAACCCAAAAAGGGTTGAGTTCACCCTTGTTAGGGTCGACTTAGGAATTTTTTTTCTGACAATTGCGACTTAAAATCCTGTGTCGACCTGGAGAAGGGTCAAATTGGACCCTTTACAGGTCCAAACAGGATTTTCTCTTCTTCTTCAGCTAGACCTATGACAGGTCGAGTTCGACCTTCCATGGGTCCAAATAGGAATTTTCTCAACAATTTTTTTTTTGAATTTTCTTGGTGGTTGCATTTTATGCTCTCCCACCTCAAGAAATTTTTTTCATTCATTTTTTTTTACACTTCTCAAATCAAGCAATTAAATAACTTGGACATCAATTCAACCCTTCAAATAATATGATCTCCAACTAAGGAATACTAGGAATTCCTTATAAATAATCGATTTCCATGCTTTAGCCAAGAACCAACAATGAAACAAGTCAAACTTCACCAATCAAGAGATAATATGGCTAAGAGAAAACTTGTCTTTCTTTAAAGGGTTAGGGTTCTTTGGGATAATATGGCTAAGAACAAAGAAATATATCAAATATCGGCTATAACCAAGAAAAAGGCACAATGGGGTTCACTACTATGGTCTTTCAAAAGGGTTGGCAACAATTAGGCACAAACTCAATCCTAAAATACATATTTTCTAGCTCCATAAAGTGTATACTATAAAAGATAATGAGCTAAATATATAAATCGCCTCGAAAGGATAGTCAAGCAAGTTCTAGAAGTAATACTTTATGAAAGACTCCCATATAAATTTCAATCAAAGAATAATCTTGCATATGAAAATTTGAAATATATTACAAATGCCTTAATACTAAACTAAACCATGCCAAACTAGCTTTCATAGATAAATCAAAGAGACAAGACAATGTGTACTCAAAACAATTTTAGAATTTTTGAAAACAATTTCAAAAATCAATGAATTGTTTTTTTTTTTAAAAAAAAATCTTTTTGGTTAGATCAATATCAACACATGAAGCACAAAGGTGGGGAAAAAATTATCAATAACATGATATATGTAATACTTAATCTATCAAGAAAGTGTGCACCCATTCCAATAAATCAAGCAAACATAGCAATAAGCATAGATAATCATAGCATGTCTTATATAAGGTCCTAAACATGAAATATGCAAAAATTAATTAAAAAGCTAATTAACATAAAGTTCAAAACAAAAAAACAAAAATAAATCATTGGGTTGCCTCCCAACAAACGCCTTTCTTTAATGTCTTTGGCTAGGCCTTTCCATTCTCTATTTGTCAAGGAGGATCTTTCCACCTCAATGCAAAAATCAAATATGAACAAAATCGAAAGATATGAACATATAGGAATAAAAGAAAATTAAAGAGATATGGAAGGAAGTCACCTATTTTGCTTAAAGGAACTCCATGAATGGCTAGTAAAGCCAATGCCCTTGTTGTTGCCGTGGTGGGTTTGTGCAAGAGCTTCTTCGAATAAAAAAAATTTGCTTTAGACTCCTCTTGCATTCTCAGCATCTCAGCAACAATATTAAAATTGCAGGCATCATCATTCTTAAAGAAAGGCTCCATTGTCACCCATTCGTCACATGAATTATCACCATTGAAGCATCCAAACTTCAAAAACTTCTCAATCCCTAGGAAATCTTGATTCTCACATCTCAAAATATCAATGGGAGAAGAATTATCAACCATATTGACTTCGGATGCGGAATTTCCACTTAAAGTTGGCTTAGGAAGGATTTCAGGTTGATTTGCTGAAGAAGTTATATCATCAAGTTTGTCTGGGAAAGCAGCCTGTTTCGACCCTGAGAAGGTCGAGTTCGACCCGCTCCAAGTTGAAACAGGAGAATTTCTCTGCCCAGTTCGACCTTCCTTAGGGTCCAGTTCGACCCTTTTTGAGGTTGAAACAGATTTTGTTTTTTCTTCTTTTTCAGCTTCATTTTCACCTTGGTTCACTTCCCATGCTTCGTTTTCTTCTTCCTCAAGGGTATTGAGGTAAGCTTCAACCCTTCCTAAGGAATCAACAAGTTGTCCCACTTGATTTCCCAGATCTTCTATTTCTTGTTCATGTATCGATAATTTTTGTTTAATTAACGATTGTCCTTTAGCAAGTAACAACTGTCCATCAACAAGCTTTTCCATTAAAGCCACTAAAGTTGAATTTGGAGCTTCAAGTTGTTGTGAGAATTGAATTTGTTGGTCCTCAAATTGGTGATAACTTGCATATGGCTCATAACACGAACTAAGAAAATGTTGACCTCCATGCTGCTCATATGGTGGATAATCTTCATAACCTGAACTGTAAGAACAATGGTTGTAATAAGGGTCATAGGAAGAAAATCCATCATAAGCGCTAAATTGTTCCATAATAATGAAAATATAAATTAAGTTCAAGGAACGAGGAAACCAAATTTAGCCAATAATTCTTCAACACTTGAATGGAGGGGTGACTTGTAAAGCAGCGCCTAATGCCTAAACCTGCAAAATTAACAAAAACGCAAAAACAAAAACAAAAACGAAAACAAAATACGAAAAATAAAAACAAAACTAAAGGAAAATAACAAAACAAATGAGTTCCCTGGCAACGACGCCAAAATTTGATGGGTGTCGTATTCCACCAAAAATAAAATCATACAAAACCTATAGACAGGGTAAGTACGAGTCGATCCCACAGAGAACTAGTGTTTTAATTACTTTTCCTAAAGTTGTGAATTAAACTAAATGGGGGGTTTTATGGAGAGATTAACTAAACTAAATAAATAACAAAATGAAATACTAGTGAGATTAAAGAAACAATTAAATAAATATTTCAACTTCAAGACAATCGTACTCTTGGGATAAAAGGATTTGATCCTTGGCATCAATTGATATCTAACTTGGTAAATAGATGGCGTAGATTAACGTCATCGACCACTAATCCCTATCTTTCCTTAGTCTTCATTAGTCCTGACTCACGCCCTAAACTAAATCCTAACAGGTGTACTAACCTAGTTCCAATCGTCTACTAGATTCAAGTAACACGTTGCTTTAAGAACTATAAAGATCTTAACCAACAATAGATAATGTTCACTAATATAGGCAACATTCAATCTATATTCGAGATTCTTTTAGAGGGCTACTCTAAGTTGTTACTAGGGATTCGATTACCTACGATTGCATATAGGAATCTCATCTAACAATAGAAATCATACCCAATTACAATAGATTGCCATTCTACATACTCAAGCATGAAATCATTCAAATAATTCAAAAAAAATTAAAATACTTACAAGATAGATCAATAAGCGCAGAGCCTCACAAATCAAATACCTAAGAGATTGAAAGTCTCAAAATTAATTAACTAGAAAAGATTGATTACAAAATAATCAAGAATGAAGAAATCTTCATTCTTGAATTTACGTTTCCCAAAAGCCAAAAGAAACCAAAATCTAGAATTCCAATTCCCAATTTACGATCAAAAGCCCAAAACCAAATTTTGGAATTCAAAGTTTTATTAATCTAAGCCATGTGGCTCCTTTTTAAAAGAAGTCTAAACCTAATTTTCTAACTTTTGGTAATTTACGATTTTGCCATTAAAATTCTAAAACAATAAAAGTTGTAAATAACATGGGGTAAAGGCCCAAACATGTGATGCATCAGCCCAATAAGTGAGCCCACGTGCTTTCCAAAATTCAGCCCTTGATTTCTGCAGCATGTTTCGACCCTGAGAAGGTCGAGTTCGACCCACTCCAGGTTGAAACAGGAAAATTTCAGCTTGTTCCAAATAACTCCAAATTAGCTCCTTTTGCCTTGAAGCACTCCAATATATAGCTAAAACATACATATGAATAAATTAAGCATCAAGTACATAAAAATAGGCACATAATCAAATCAAATTAACATATAAAATATAGGAAAATATGTGCCTAACAACGATTCCCCCGTGATTGACTCTTCCAATCCCACTTTAACCTTAACAAAAAAGAAAAAAATCCGTACCTCCAAACCATGGTAACATGCCCTTCTCATCAAACTCATAGATCACCCTTTGTCATATAACAAACTTGCTCCCAAACTTCAAAAGTTATGGAAATTGATCTTGGTGCTAGCTTGTTTCATTATCAAGTTTACCTCTTGAAAAGATTATTACACCGTTATAGCAGGTGACCCTTGGTTTCTATTTAATCATTATCTGCTAGTTCAATGTTGGCAACCTAACTTTCGGCCGACAATGGATAAATTCTCTCGTCTTGCTGTTTGGGTTCAGCGTTGGAGCTCCCTATTGAATACTATTATGCTCAATTTCTATATAAGATTGGATCTTTAATTGGGACGCCTATTAAGATTGATGCTCACACTGGATCTGCTAATATGCTCGCATCTGTATCGAAATTTCCTGATCAACTCCTTTATCGAAAACCATACGAAATGGTCATTGTTTACAAGAAATTCATTATGAGATGCATGTTCCTTTCTGTAATAATTGTGGAATAATTGGTCATGATCCATCCTCATGTCCATCAACAAGCTCTTCTCATTCGGAAGCAACTATTGACCGTGGCGACAATGAACCTATCGATGGCCGATGGCAAACAGTTCATCGTCGAGTACACAAAGGAAAGAAGGTGGATTCGGCAGGCTCTTCATCGCCATTAAAGCCTCTGGTAAGATCTTCACACCATGTTCATACCAAGCAGCATCATACTGCCCAAAAAATATCTACAGGTATGAGTAAGCAACCTTTTGCACCGCTCCAAATTGAACAGGTGGCTTCTATTTGGAGACCTAAAATCTACCACTACTCACACAAATTCTCAAAATTCCTTTTCTGCCTTATCTGATTTAGATGATTCTCTCCATACCTATTAGTAATAGTGGATGTAGACACCTATTTTTGTCCATATCCTTTCATTTTTAATCAATTTATTTCTTAATTGGCACTTAGGTCATCTAGGGGGATTTTGGTCATTTTTACACCTAGGGGCATTTTGGTCATTTGTATGTTCAGGGGCATTTTGGTCATTTTTAATTTAAATTAGCAAATTCATTTTTAATCATCTAGATTGCATTTGAAAAAAACAAAAATCTTAGCATGAGCACCTTTGGCATTTTTGCATATTTCAAAGCTTAGCTGCATTCAGTAGTTGCATTTTAATCTTTTATTTAAATCGATTTCATTTTCTTAATTGGCATAGGGGGCATTATGGTCATTTATTAGTTCATAGTTAGCATTTTGATAGAATAACTCATTTAGCAATCCTCTATTTAATTAGCATTAGTCGTATTTATAAGGAAAATAAAAATGCTTTATTTAGGTCGCACTTAGCATATTCCTTTTTTAGGAGGTTGCCTTTGCATATTTCATATTTGTTTTCAATTGGTAATTTGATTAATCCATGTGCATTCTTTTGGGTTTTAGCATACATATAGGTTTGATTGCATTCAAAAAGTACAAAAAAATTGGAAATTGAAAAATCACAAAAGAAGGAATTCATTTACTCATTTACTCATTTACATCCCATATAGGCTACAAATTTCCCAAGATACAAAAATACAAAACAAACATTAGAAAATTGGAAAATAAGAAGAGATAGTAATTCAGTCGTTGTACATTCTGCATTCATTGTATACTTTCCAAAAGGCAGTACCAACAAGCACTTGTCTTGTAACTAGCAATCCTCTCACCCAAGTCAATTCCCATGGCAGTGCATTATGAACCCCAGTGTACCAGAGCTTATTCCCGGGACAGTTTGGCATGGTCATTCAATGAAGTTCTCTGTACCATCATCAATTTGTAGTGGAAAATTCTGGACTGAGATGGTTTTGGATGAGCTCATGGTAGTTTCGAAACGGGTGATGGGACAAACTACAAAGTGCACAAGGTGAAGTTCAGAAACAGGAAATGGTAGTAATATTGAGAGGTGTTCGAGAGCTTTCATCGTTGGGTCAAACTCTTCAGCTTACCTTCACAAACATAGTGCAATCAAGAGACATTTTCATAAGTAACAAATTGACTCATGCAAGCAAAGGAATCGAAGGGTATTAAAAAGGCATGCAGGGAAGGGAAATACATGGCAAAATGTCCCCTATTCATACAGCAAGATTCTAAGAAGTTCAAATCAGCAAAGCCACAAGAAAAAGTGCTCAACTAGGAAGAAAGAAATAATGACAAGTTAAACTCGGAGACAGAGCAACCCAACAGCAGATAGGATTAAAGGACGGGGCTGAATGGAGATCAAAGCAATAACAGTTTGCACTTTAAAGATATGTCATATTGCATTTTCGATTACAACTACATTTCAGAGGGGCACTATAATTTAGAATCATGCATTTGTATTCAGTTGCCTAAGTTTCATCTAGAAGTAAGCACATGCAAGTAATGAAAACACAAAAAGAAAAAGCAATGTTAGCATTTTATTCATCATAGCAGTAAGTTCAGTATAGGTATTGAGGTAACACTGCAGGTACACAAAGTATTCCAATATGGCCACAGTGCATGAAGAACAATTGCAGGTAAATGAGGGCAAGCAAATTACTGGGAAATGAGTTAAAATTACAAGGGTTAAGTGAGAGAAATTACCTAAGCAACAGGAGTCCTCTACCAGCTCACCATCCCTTCAAGACTTATCTGCCCATATCAGTAGCTCTGGAGGATCACAACAACAATTGACCTGCACAGAAAAAAGACAAAAAGTGGTTAGAATTGGATCCATTGAAAAAAAAAAGCGGATACACAATATACACAACAGAATGGATTCCCTCTGGTTTCTGGGGCTCCCTCTCTCTCTCTCTGGCTCACATCCACAGAACCACTCCCATCTTCCCTCGCTCTCATTGCTTTCTATCCTGAATCTCTACACACAAGAACACTAAAAAGAAAAAACCTCTCACCTCACACTCAAAAAAACTACACACTGCAAACAAATAAAAAAAACCTCAGAAACCACACCTCCACCGAATTTCTTCTCTCACCATTTTTTCACTCTCGACCTCCCCACAGATTCTTCTCTCTCTGACACACCCTCCGTTAACTGATCTCCAACAACCACCACACAGTTTTCCATATACGCTTCCCATCTCAATCTCATTTTTTCCACACACTACCCTCTCTCTCTCTCACTCAACTCTGGACATCCAAAATACCCACTAATTTCCTTTACCTCCCGATCCCAGTCTCCCAATTAGACTGGATCCATCCGAGACAACACACCCAAAAACACCGACACAAAAGACCCTCATCCTCTTCACAACGACACACACAAGCACAAGAAACCACATACAAAAAAAAAGGGAGAGAAAACCGTTTGAATACAAGAAGATTAAAATCTTACCATAGATCTTGAAAGCTCGTTGATGGAGGTGTCTTATCTTAGATCTGATTCGGAGGTTTTGGTCACGTGGTGAAGAGGAAGGTTATATCCAAAAATCGGGTTGATCCCATGGTCGGATTTCGAGATCTGAAGTGAGAGGAAGAGGCTCGGGTAAAGGCTTTAAAGGAGGGTTGAAGGCGTCATCTTGCAAAATCAAGGTTGGATTCGGCTTTAGAGGTTCGGGAAAAGGGTTTTTACAAGTTTTGATCTTCATCGGAGCTCCGAGGTGGCTCCAGTACGGTAGTATGAGGCTGAGGCGATTTCCGGCGCCACCGGGTAAGACGGCTAGGGTTTCAAAAAGTTTTGAGGCTTTGAGGAAGAAGAAGACAGGTGGATTTATATAGTGCCTTGAAGTTTTATTCCAAACGACGCCGTTTCAACGTTTTGTGGTATTGGAATTCATCATTTCAGGTAAAATTTCTAACTTTCATCAATTGAACCCTTAATTTGATACAATTAAATCCCTTGATTTGTTTTCCTATTCACATAAAACCTGATACTTTTCTCCGTTTTCAATATAGTCCCTGATTTAGGTTTATGTTTGTTAATTGGTTCGATTTCGCCCCTGATTTAGGATTTTACTTTTAATTTATGCGGCCTAGTCCCTAATTTGAAGTCAATTTCCTGATTAAATGCAATTTGATCCCTGCTTTATTCAATTTAATCCCTGATTTTAGAGATTATGCTAGAATTTTGCAATTTGGTGCTTGATTTACATTATTGGTATTTAATTTGTGCTTTTTATTTCTTGAATTTTACTAATTTAAGTATGGAAATTGGGATTTAGGTTAAAGATTGAATTTTTAATGAAAATGGAGTTTATTCATGGCAAAATTGATTTTGAGATCTGGATGATTTAAGTTGAAAGTAATTTAAACGGATTTCATATTTTCGAATTAAGTTAATTTGGATTTGAAAATTGGGATTTTGACTTAAAGCTATAATTTTTCCTAGATTAAAGATGACTTGAGTATGACATGTTAAGACACTTTGGGTCATTTTTTAAATTTTGGGAAAAAAAAAACAAAGCTTGGAGTTAAAAACCCAATTTTCCAAATTTGAAAATAACTTAAAAGAAATTGGTGAATCGTTTTAAGTGACTTTTAATTTGGGCATTAAGATTTGCAGTTTAAAATTTGATTTCCTAAACTAGATTCATTTTGAAGTGTAAGCATATCCCATGACCCATGTTCTCATTCGTTTAAGTTCAATCTGCTTTTGCTTTGGTCTTCGATTTTGGATTTGTCTCTTGATTCGTTTTGATTCTCTCAGTTTGATTCCTGAACTTTGCTAATTATTTTCTTGATGTGCAGAAAAGTCCCCAGTTGTCCAATTTGGCCATTAGCTTCTAGTTTCTTTAAGTTTATTTGTTAATTCAATTATATTTGGGCTTGTAATTAATTTAAGTTAGTTTGGTAATTAGTAGTTAACACATGCATGCCATATTTATTTTCAGTTATTGTAATTGTTTGCATTTCATGCCACCATTGTAAGTTTTAATTAATAAAGAGACGTTTTAACTATGACGGGCTAATCTCGGGTAAAGGTGCTCGGGCACGACCACTCGAGATTTTGCCCCGACATTGAATGACCTTTACGAATATCCCCAGAAGACCGGGCTAGGTTCGTGAAGGCTAATTCAAATAAACTCCTTTTTATTAATCAAGTAATAAACCAGAATTTGCATTCATCATTTCATACATGCGTTAATATTTAGGTCAAAGTTGAAGAAAAAATGAAAAAAAAAGAAGAAAGGAAAAAATGAAAAAGAATCAATAAACAATTGTCTTTTATGATGACAGGTGGATTCTAAGTAAGTGTACTCGGATACGAATTATTGGTTTCTGCTCCGAGATTGAGTCATACTCAAAATACCCCCATAATTTGTGGGAAGGGTTTCAAGTTGATTTCAAGTATAAGGTTGTTTATTGATAAACTAAAATTCACCAATCATTAAGCGTTCATAGTTTCTAGGAATTAACAAGATTTAAAGAATTAAAATGGCCATTTGCTTTAAAACATACTAAAAGTAACCTTTTGTTATTGACCCACAATTAGATCTAGTTTGGCTTAGAGGTACCGTCACTTGACGGGCGTGCTGGGGGTGCTGATCCTTCCCCGGGCGTAAATGACTCCCGAACCTAGGTTTAGGTAGCAAGACCGGACCCATAGGTTTAGTGAGTCCCATGCCAAGCATCGGACCGCATTAGGCTGATTAAGATATTTAGGTGGCTAATCACACCTTAGAAAAAAGATTAGTGGCGACTCCATTTCCAACGTCGTTTCGACAGGGTTCCCCGGACCCGAACGTTTCGACAGCTTGGTGACTCCGCTGGGGACAGTTTAGAGAGTCAGGCGTCACTTAGTTTAAACAAGATCTAGGATTAATAAATGGTTGCTTTGTTTTGTTTGTTTTGTTTGTCTTGATGTGTTATTGCTTTTATGCTTTGATATTTCTGCTATTTTCACTCATATATTGTTGTTTTCTTTGTTTCCTATTGTGGTTAGTTACTAGGTCTGCCAGGTGTAGTTTTAGGGTGATGGTAAGTTGTTCCTTCACACGTGTCACTTAGATTGCATCTTGCATTTACATTTTGGCCACCTTGATTAGATTTTGGGAGGTGTAATAAGCAAGCCTTCGTGGGACCAACCAGGTCCCCGTGCAGGTTGCGCGAAAGACCTCCACCCAATGAGACCTTGCCGGGTCAAAATTGGGAACCTTTTAGGTTTGAGTGGACCAAGCCAGAATATAAGTTGGTACACAAAAGGAACATCTCTTACCCTTACCTCTCGTTTTCCAAAAAATTAAGAATCGTAGAGAGAGTAACCCATATTACTCTCAATAACTGGACCACCCGCCCCAAGGGCATTTTTGTCCTTTCAGATTTTTGAGAAAATAAAAGGTTTTGTTAATAGGGAATAAGAAGGGGCATTGACTTTTCTTTAATTCTGAGTTATTATTACTCAATTTTCCTTGTGGTTACTAACTCATTTCCTTGTTTTCTTATTTTGATGTTCCTTTTTCAGCATTCAGCATTCACGTGCATTTGTAGGATTTGCCAGATTACAATCGGAGTAAACGATGCTTGATTAAGAACAAGAGACCATGACACCTTGCTCATAATAAAAGAAATTCATTCAACAAAAGAAGACTCAGCAGTCATGAAATTTAGTCTAAGTTGTTAACCTACATTGTACTTAAAATGGAATTTTATATTGAATATCTTGGTAATGTACCAGACTTTGTCTCGAAAAGCTTAATCAAGTATCTTTCATTCCCATTGTCCTATGGCAAAGTGTATTCATGCAAAGCATCGGTCATGCAAATCATCATAAGTATCTGTACACGCCAACAAGTGAAGGGCTTTAATTGGGCACTAGTTTGAGGCAATTAAAGCCTGGATGTGAGATGTGAAATTCATAAAACTTCGTTGGAAGATTCCAGGTGGTTTTGTGCATTTCATTTCTTATGGCGAAGTTGTATTGCATTCATATTTAATTCGGTATAATTTATCATGCACCATGACATCACTTGCAATGATTGGAGTTTGGAATACATTGATAAGGAGGTTCTAATTCGTGGTCTCGTTCTAAAGGTTCCAAGATAGCTCAACGCCAGTACTTCACAAGGTCAAAAGCTAAACCAATGGCAGGTTCAGCATAGTGAAGAATTTGAGGAATTGAAACGGGACAGGGATGAAATGAAGGAACAGCTAAGACAAGCTTTGGAAACAATAGCCAGACTGACAGCAGCTCAGGAAACCTCGGCAAAGGAAGGAATGGCTAATGGAAAGGCGACCACTCCCGATGGAAAGGCCGAGGACCCTAAAAGCAATGGCAAAATGCATGTTGATGCAGTCCATGACAAGCCATTAGGGTATGTCTATTACCCCACTGCACCCTACTATGCTACCGCTCAAGGAGAAAATTCACATGTCCAGTATGAAAATGCAGTGCACTATGACTTAGGAACACTAGCCGCAGGTCAGGATGACTCGACAGACGAAAAAAAGCGCATGATAAGCTTGATTGATGAAAGGCTTCGCGGGTTGGAAGGCTCAAGTAGTTATCATCAACTCATCAATATTGCGGAGCTGTCTTTGGTAAATGATTTGGTCATACCACCAAAGTTCAAAATCCCGGATTTTGAGAAATTTGATGGGACCAAGGATTACCCAAACAATCACCTGAAAAGTTATGCGAGGAAGATGGGTCCCTATGCTGCAAATGAAAAACTTATGATCCATTGCTTTCAGGATAGCCTAGCAGGCACGGCCTCCACATGGTATAATCAGCTTGATAAACACCACATCCGTTCCTGGGACGATCTTGCGAAGGCTTTTATTGATCAATACAGGTACTTGGTTGACTTGGCCCCAAATAGGGAATCTCTGAAAGCCATAGAAAGGAAGCCTAATGAGAGCTACACAAAATTTGCTCAACACTGGAGGGATATGGCCGCTCAGGTTAGGCCGTCGATAGAGGAGTCTGAAATCTCTGGGCTTTTCATTGATACTCAGAAGTCGATCTTCTATGACAAGTTGTTCAGCATGTCGGGCGGACCATTTGCAAAGATCGTGGTGATAGGACAGAAGCTCGATAACAGCATCAAGGTGGGGAAGTTCATAATTCCAGATGAGATTAACAAAGGATCCGTTGGAAAGAAGAAGGATGAGGTCAGCAATGTCAGCCAGGAGCCTTATATGCCTTATTATCCACCTCCAGTGCACAATTATCCTCAGTATAGTCAAGGCTCAGTCAACTACTACCGCCCACCCATGCCAGTCCAACCTTCTTACCATGCTTATAGGTACTATGCACCACCTCAGACATATCCTTACAGTTATCAGTACTCAGGAAGCATCAACGCAGTTGGAGGGGCACCTTTCCATCCAAGTCCTATCCAGGTTTCTCACGGCCAGCACAACAAAGAGCTCCAATCTACTCTCTAGGAAATATCAATCCCATGAAGAGCAATGTCCCCATTGACCCAATTCCATGCGCCTACACTGAACTTTTGCCTAAACTACTCCAGCAGGACTTACTACAAAGGTTGCCATGTGTTAATCCCATGAAGCCTCCTCTACCAGTATGGTATAATGTTACAGCTCACTGTGATTATCACTCCGGATCCGAGGGGCATACAACAGAGAATTGTCGGCGATTGAAGTATGCTGTACAAGAATTAGTGAGGTCTGGGAAGCTAAGTTTTGGCAATGTAGCACAAGTCAATTCTTTGCCAGTTCATGAAGAAACCCAAGCAAACATGGTTGAAAATTGAAGAGTTTGCTTGAAGAATATGAGTATCTTAGATAAGCGGGTTGATTTCAAGAAATATGTCAGATATGAATGCTATTTTATTCTAGTAGTATGGAGACATAATAACTTCTTTCCCGACACTTATCCCTAAGAGTGTTGGTGAACAGTCCTATGTTGGGCTTTCTTTTTCATGAATATTATTCTACATGTTTTTCCTTTATCATGAGTAATAAAATAAAGTGCATTTCAAAAGTTTACATAAAGTTTTCATATCCTCTTCATTCATTTATTCTATGTGTTATTTCTTTTGCTTTCCATTATATGTATATATATATATATATATATATATATTCTACTGTTCAGGCTAATTGACAATGAATGCAAAGACGCTCCAAACGAGCCAAGGTTCAGTGATGAAAATGCTAATGAACCTGACTATGAAGACACTGAGGAACAGGCACTACCTTAAGACCTTTTGAGACAACAACATATTTGGTCCACATGGAATTTGCAAAACTGATGAGCTTGAATGAAGCTCCAAATGCTTTAAATAGCCCGAATTCGTCATGCATGACTCTCCAGCCAAGGGGCAAAGTTTTCTCCCGATGAGTTCCCATTCGGAAGAAGAAAAGAGAAAAGAAAAAGAAAACTTGGCCTAAAAAGGAAAGAGGTCAGAAAAAAGGAAAAAAATAGCACTTGGAATCTCAAGAGGAGTGCAACAAAATGATTTTCAAAAGAGTCACATATTTTCAAAAGATTTTCCAAAAAAATGATTTTTCAAAAATGGTTTTCAAAATTTGTTTTCACGAGGATGCTTTTCAATGAAGATGTCCAATCTTGAAGTGATAAATGGCTTTCTTTCTTATTTCCTTCACTTGTAGAAAATATCCTTTGATGTCCCCTTTTGAGCCTAATAAGTTTTTTTTCAAATGAACCCTAATCAAGGATCACCCTCCACACTAGGGGGCAAAGTCGAGGAAGGATTAGTTCCCAGAAATGAAATATTGAATTGAGAACACGAAAGTCAGTGAATTCATTCCATTTGGAAAGTTCAAATCAAAAGTAATTGAAAGGAAAGAAAAAGGAAAGTGGGAGATTGAGGAAAAAGGAAAGAAAATAACTGAAATGAAATAAAAGATGATGAAGTTGAAAAGTAGAATGTGGGGATGGTTGAGAAAAATGATCCTTGATTTAAACACCCTTAAACACATTTTGGGCCTATTTGTCCTTTTTTGGCAACCCTGAACCCCACCCTACGTTACGTGCCTAATAAAAGTCCATCTTTGATCAAGAGAGGACATTCGAGAAGAGATTTTTCCTCAACCAATTAATAGTCCTTTTGCAAAATGTTTTGGGTCAAAATTTTCAAAAAGCTTTTCGGGTGAATTTGGGGCTTTCAAGTGCAAAAAAAAAAAAAAGCTTTAGGGTGAAAACCTGAAAAGGCAGTCTAGAGCAAGGATGGGAATCCTGAAAGCCAAGGATAGCAAAGAAGAGCAGGAAAAGAATGAGATGAATGGATCAGTCTAGATTGAAAGCCTACAAAGAAATCAGTTCAGATTGAAAAAGTACAATCAGTGGAGAACATACTTCAAGACTGTCTCCTAATGTCGAAAGGGTGAGTGTCTGGTCCAGACTGAGTCAGGAATAGCAACACCAAAATTGTTTTGAGAACTCTTTGGCACGTCAACAAATCGTCGTCAGAGTATTCATTGTCAGGAGGCACTACCTTTCTTATATCTATTATTTAAGTATATTCTAGATGAAATACAGATGTTTTTCAATAATAGGTGCTTTTGAATACTTGCATTTCATTTCATCACTGATCATAAAGGCTAACATGCATGGAACTGTTCACAAAACAATCAAAAATGGGGATTTGAAGAAGTAAATGGCCACTTGGGGGCATGAGAACTGAGAGTTAAAGTAGATGCTATTCTGAAAGGAAAGGGGGCATAAGGCATGCAAAGGGTGACAAATTGGGGCAAGAAAAGAAGACAAGGAATCAGAACAAAGTCGACACAGAGCAAATAGTTTAACAAGCAATAATAGCAGGTGCTAAGATGAAGGAGTTGATGAGACACACTTCGGAACCAGGCGAAGCCATGAACCCCGAATAAAAGAAAATTCATATCATGCATACATCTTGCATTACCATGCATTGACATTAGATCATGGTGCATTCTAATCAGCACTAAAGCATATTTTCAGAGCAGGTTTTTCCAAGAGAAGATTTCAACAATCAGAATTCATCACAAGAACAAATTTTTCGAAGAGATGCTTCAGTTCATTTCAGTTAACCCAGGGCGGTCTTTATTCAGTTTATTTCAGTTGACCCAGGGCGGTCTTTCTTCAGTTTACTTCAGTTGATCCAGGGCGATCCTTATTCAATTCATTTCAATTGACCCAGGGTGGTCCTATTTCAGTTTGATCCAGGGCGATCCTTTCTTCAGTTTATTTCAGTTGACCCAGGGCGGTCTTTCTTCAGTTTATTTCAATTTGATCCAGGGTGATCCTTTCTTCAGTTTATTTCAGTTTGATCCAGGGCGATCCTTTCTTCAGGTTATTTCAGTTGACCCAGGGTGGTCTCTCTTCAGTTTATTTCAGTTGACCCAGGGTGGTCTCTCTTCAGTTTATTTCAGTTGATCCAGGGCGATCCTTTCTTCAGTTTTATTTCAGTTGATCCAGGGCGATCTTTTCTTCAGTTTATTTCAATTGATCCAGGGCAATACTTTCTTCAGTTTATTTCAGTTGACCAGGGCGGTCTTTCTCCATTTTATTTGAGTTGACCCAGGGCGGTCTTTCTTCAGTTTATTTCAGTTGATCCAGTGCCATCCTTTCTTCAGTTTATTTCAATTGATCCATGGCGATCATTTCTTCAGTTTATTTCAATTGATCCAGGGCGATATTTTCTTCAGTTTATTTCAATTGATCCAGGGCGATCCTTTCTTCAGTTTATTTCAGTTGACCCAGGGCAGTCTTTTTTCAGTTTATTCCAGTTGACCAAGGGCGATCTTTCTTCAGTTTATTTCAGTTGATCCAGGGCGATCCTTTCTTCAGTTTATTTCAGTTGATCCAGGGCGATCCTTTCTTTAGTTTATTTCAACTGATCCAGGGCGATCCTTTCTTCAGTTTATTTCAGTTGACCCTGGGCGGTCTTACTTCAGTTTATTTCAATCGATCCAGGGCGATCCTTTCTTTAGTTTATTTCAATTGATCCAGGGCGATCTTTTCTTTAGTTTATTTCAATTGATCCAAGGCGATCCTTTCTTCAGTTTATTTCAGTTGACCCAGGGCGGTCTTTCTTCAATTTATTACAGTGGATCCAGGGTGATTTTTTCTTCAGTTTATTTCAGTTGATTCAGGGCGATCTTTTCTGCAGTTTTTTTTCAGTTGACCGCAAATTGGTCCTCTTTCCTCATCAATCAAGAGGTTTACAATTACAACATCAGATTCAGAGTCATTTTCCAAGGGTATTTTCTTCCAAAATCACTTCCATGTGATTCAGATTCAACTTTTGAGATTTTGCTTTGGTTCCATCCAAGCCATATGGGCTTTTCCTCAAGCCAAACTCGTTTCCATACGAGTTAGCTCAAGCCTTGGTTCCATCCAAGCTATATAGGCTTTTCCATGAGTCAAACTCGTTTCCATGCGAGTCAGTTTAAACATTGGTTCCATCCATACAAAATGAGGCTTTTCCATAAGCCAAGTTTAATGAGGTTTTCCAAAACTGGACTCGTTTCCATATGAGTCAAGCCTTACTTCCAAGTAAGCTCTAATCAAGTTAATTTCCATGTAGGTTAAAATCCTTGTTCAAGGTCTCTTTTAAGAGTTTGCATTGATAAAACCACCGGGTACCATTTGATTTCATCAAGTTTTTCAAAAGTTCATGTTTAAGGTCTCATTTCGGAGTTTACATTTGATAAGACTTCCGGGCATCTCATATTTTCTTCAGGAACTATTCTACTTTGTCAGTTTATTTCGATCCGGGTAGGATCATTGCATCATTGCTTCATTTTAATCCTGGTTGAGGATCATTGTTTTATTTTAATCCTGATTGAGGATCATTGCTTTATTTTAATCCTGGTTGAGGATCATTACTTTATTTTAATCCTAGTTGAGGATTATTGCTTTATTTTAATCCTGGTTGAGGATCATTGCTTTATTTTAATCCTGGTTGAGGATCATTGCTTTATTTTAATCCTGGTTGAGGATCATTGCTTCATTTTAATCCTGGTTGAGGATCATTGCTTTATTTTAATCCTGGTTGAGGATCATTGCTTTATTTTTATCCTGGTTGAGGATCATTACTTTATTTGAATCCTGGTTGAGGATATTTGCTTCATTGCTTTGTTTTAATCCTGTTTGAGGATCATTGCTATATTTTAATCCTGTTTGAGGATCATTGCTTTATGTTAATCCTGGTTGAGGATCGTTGCTTTATTTTAATCATGTTTGAGGATCATTGCTTTATTTTAATCCTGTTTGAGGATCATTGCTTTATTTTAATCCTGTTTGAGGATCATTGCTTTATGTTAATCCTGTTTGAGGATCGTTGCTTTATTTTAATCCTGTTTGAGGATCATTGCTTTATTTTAATCTTGTTTGAGGATCATTGCTTTATTTTAATCCTGTTTGAGGATCATTGCTTTATGTTAATCTTGTTTGAGGATCATTGCTATATTTTAATCCTGTTTGAGGATCATTGCTTTATGTTAATCCTGGTTGAGGATTGTTGCTTTATTTTAATCATGTTTGAGGATCATTGCTTTATTTTAATCCTGTTTGAGGATCATTGCTTTTATTTCAATCCTGGTTTAGGATCATTGCTTTATCAGTTAATCCCGATGCATGATTATTGCATTATGAGTTAATTTCAATCCTGATTTAGGATCATCACTTTATTTTATTTGAATTTTGATCATTGCTTTATTAGTTATATTTCAATCATGATTTAACGTTATTTCTTTGTCAATCTTATTTCGATCTTGGATAGAATCATTGCTTATCAGTTAATTTCAGAATTATATTCAGGTTTGTTGCTTTCATCGGTTAATTTCAGGATCCTATTCGAGGGTCTCTTTGCTTTAAATCTCATTTTCGGAGGCTGCTTCGAGTTTCTTATTTTGGGATTCTTTTCCAGTTCTTGTTTTACTTTCTTTGCTTGAAAAATGGGTGTCCACGTCTTTGCACACTTTCTAACTCTCAGAAAGTATACAAACTACTCTTTTGCACACTTCCTGATAATTAGAAAGCACACAAAGAGGGGCAGCTGTAGACACCCATTTTTGTCCATATACTTTTAATTTAAATTAATTTTTCTCTTATTTAGCATTTTGGTCATTTTTACATTCAGGGGCATTTTGGTCATTTTTACACTCAGGTGCATTTTGGTCATTTTAAGTTCACTTTTAGTTAGAATAGCTAATTCATCTCTTAGTCATTTAGGTTGCACTAGAAAAAACCAAAAAATCTTAAATGTGCACCTTTGGCATTCTTGCATATTTCAAAACTTGAACTTCATAGTTGCATTTTATTTCCTAATTTGCAATTTGAGGGTATTTAGATTAATTTAGTTCAATGGTGTTCGCCTTTAATTCAATTAGGTCCATAAAACAAATTGCATTAAATAAATCAAAGGGGGGATTTGGTTGAATTGCATTGGCAGGCATAATAGTTTAGTGTATGAGTGATGATTTGGCATTAAGCACTTCTTTTTGGAAAATTAATTTAATTAGACATTTCTAGCATAAGTAGAATCTACATTTTCCTTTTGCAACTAAATAGTTGCAATATATAGCATTGTTAGTACAAAAATACAAAAAATGGAAATAGTAAAAACACAAAAAAAGGAGATTTTATACATGTTTGTTTAAAATGGGATGCCAGGATTCCACCTGGTGCACCTCATTTCTCAATAAATCGATTCTTGTTCTTCAAAGCACCTTATGTTCCAATGATTAATGGGCTTGCCTCAAGCACTTTAAGTGAGCTCACCCACTTCCTGCATGCATTTTAAAATGCATTATTGCTTGCCCAAGTAGAAGAATGCAGGTAAAGATAACCAACACTTTAATGGCAATACACACATGAGAAAGAGCAAGGTCAGAAAGCATTTGAGCTCACAAGGGAAAAGCTGGACATAACTCCAATTGTTAAGATACCATATGTATGATGCAGAGAGAAATACAAGCAGCGAAGCAAAGAGGGAGACAAGCAGATTGCTGCAAGCAAGCAAACACAAAGTCAAGAGCTGCTTTCAACCAAAGTCAAAACAATTGCAGGGAATGACAGCAAGCATTTCAGTAAAGTTTATATGCCCAATTTCTATCGTATATATTATTATTTATTTATGATTTAATTATAAATTTAATTCCTACTCAAACTATTATATATATATTTCTAACTACTTATCCAAATTATTAACGATAATAAATATAGCAAAAAAAAAAAACGATGATGATAAATATTGATTGTTGCATTTGTAATTTTGGTATCATTTTTCTTAAACGTATGTCCATAAGGTACAATGACCATGAAAAGAGTTTGAATTTTTCTTTTTCCATTTCAAAATTTCTGTTATTTTTGCAGTTATAAAAAAATACCGTTTAGGTATGGTATTGATAAATTCTTGTCATGCTTCGGGAATTTCATTTTCCTTTATTACTCTTTTTAACTTATTTTCTTCATTATTTTCATTACTATGTTTGATGATTGCTTAAAACGATTTTTCAAAAGGAGTTGAATTTTTAAACGTATGATCATACTATATGAACTAAACTGGATTAGATTGCAAAAAAAAAAAACCAAAAAAAGAGTAACTTATTTTCTTCATTTTTTTAATACTCTGTTTGATGATTTCTTGAAACTATTTTTCAAAGGAGTTGAATTTTTAAACCTGTGTACGAATTTTGATGATTGTTTGCTTTTGTTCTTATTAAAAAAAAATCTATGTTTGAAATTGGGAAAGAAATTTAGGTCTTGGGTGAAGGTGTCTGGATTATCATGTTGCATTTCTGTGTATACCTTTAAATTTAATGTTTTCTTTGATATTTGAGTTACGTAACACTTTTTTCAACATTGTTCAATTGGAAACATAAAATAATTTAATTATATTGTGTGATTTGATAATTTATACCGTTGCAAGATTGTGAATTTCATATTTTATCCCACAACTAGAAGAGATGATTATATTACAATGGGATTGGAGGTTAAATGCACTAAGGACAAGGGTTAAACGTGAGCTGTTGAAACTTCTTAGAGAGACAGCCTCACCAATCAAATAGAGAAGTTTGTGTGATTTATAATAGAGTGGACCATGAGGTAAGGGCCCCGAGATTTTTGTCTGGAGGGGATCCTCTTTGATATTGGAGTTAATAGGATATTATGATTGTAGACACCCATTTTTGTCCATATACTTTTAATTTAAATTAATTTTTTTCTTATTTAGCATTTTGGTCATTTTTACATTCAGGGGCATTTTGGTCATTTTTACACTCAGGTGCATTGTGGTCATTTTAAGTTCACTTTTAGTTAGAATAGCTAATTCATCTCTTAGTCATTTAGGTTGCACTAGAAAAAACCAAAAAATCTTAAATGTGCACCTTTGGCATTCTTGCATATTTCAAAGCTTGAACTTCATAGTTGCATTTTATTTCCTAATTTGCAATTTGAGGGTATTTATAATAATTTAGTTCAATGGTGTTCGCCTTTACTTCAATTAGGTCCATAAAACAAATTGCATTAAATAAATCAAAGGGGGGATTTGGTTGAATTGCATTGGCAGGCATAATAGTTTTGTGCATGAGTGATGATTTGGCATTAAGCACTTCTTTTTGGAAAATTAATTTAATTAGACATTTCTAGCATAAGTAGAATCTACATTTTCCTTTTGCAACTAAATAGTTGCAATATATAGCATTGTTAGTACAAAACAT